>VUJU01003387.1:0-26404 GCA_009835225.1 Aphis craccivora | reverse complement strand
CGCCAAGCTTTAGTGATATGTATTTGGCACCGGAAGCGCTAGTATCCAGTGAGTAAAAATGTATATTTGATAAGAAACTTTTCCGCCGTAATGTATTATGGGATTGTGGGGCTAGTACAGTTATATAGATCGTCGCTTAACCATTCTATCTTAAACCGTGATCGTCGCTTAACCATTCTATCTTAAACCGTGATAATCTATAAACCTTGGGAGCACCTCGATAAGGTGATAACTGTGGTCCGTGATAACTCGACGGCACATTCTAACTCTAACGTGTATCGTGTATGAATTTCATTTGTGGCGTTTGTGTGGTAATTTTTTTTTTTTTTAGTTTAATGAATACTGAATAATAATTAACCACTCTGAATATAAAATGCTAACATATGTTCAAAATGCTCACGATAAAAGACACATTCGATTTAGAGTTGTGTCCCGACGAACCGTTCGTTAATCTTTCAGCAGTTGTGCCGTAGTGACAAAAAT
Source organism: Aphis craccivora (assembly GCA_009835225.1). Classification (NCBI taxonomy): domain Eukaryota; kingdom Metazoa; phylum Arthropoda; class Insecta; order Hemiptera; family Aphididae; genus Aphis; species Aphis craccivora. Next base: position 25,921 of record VUJU01003387.1, on the reverse strand, counting down.
GATTTTAATACGAAAAGCAGTATTTATGGTAAACACTTTTCTGCTGTGCGTTTTGTCAATTTTCAACATTTATTGTAAGCTCCTAGACGTCTTATTATATAAATAATATATATATCTATATATCCATAATAATGATGTATGTTTTTATACCTTTCTTTCCAGTCATAAATGGAGATATGACCATTGTCGATGTAAAAGAATTTGAATATGGAGGTGATATATTTTTTGAGATTACACATCCACCAGAACTACAGTACACATATCGTATAAGACCAGCCAAAAGCTTTGGCATACCTTTTGTAAATAATTATATTTTACTATTAAGCCAATATTTTGGGTTTAGACAAATAAATTTAATTTAATACGATGATATGGAATTTATTATTTTTTAAGGACAAAGAAAAGTTTCCAGCTAAACAAACAAAATTGGTACTTGTTGACCCTCAACATGGTTGCGAAATGCCTAAAAACGCTAAGCAACTTCGAGGGAATGTTGCATTTGTGAAAAGAGGGTAATTATATCTATTTTATTGTAGAACAGAGGTCTCTAAACTACAGTCCATGATCAAGTTTTAATCGACCCCCCTCAAAGAATGGTAAATAATCTAAAAATATATGAATACCCAAAGTCTTTGTCGTGCACATAAGTGTTCATACATATTGGCCTACTAAGAGCTTTTGGTATTTTATGTAGCCCTCGAATAAAAAAGTTTGGAGACCCCTGTTGTTGAATAATGACACTGAATGAAAGATTTATAAAAATTGTATAAATAGTTTTTGTAGCTTTTTAAAGAAAACTGTGATATCAGAAATGTCTGGAGCAAAAGCTATTGTTATCACAGACAACAACATTTACGACGATACGGCTTATATACATATGATTGATGATGAAAGTGATATGTCTGCCAATATTCCAGCTGGTTTCCTTGTTGGAAAGTCTGGGTAAGTTATTTCTTTAAAAAAAAATAAAAGATATGCTTATAATTTGCATTTCAAACTGTATTATTATTACTATTTATTGAAATATTTTTATAATACTGTTATTACTTTATTTTTTAGTCATTTAATACACACCAAAATGTCAGAACTCATGATAACAGAACTGCCTATTGTGTTTCCATTAAATATGACCTATGTTCCGTTACATGAAATCAAGCAACCACCATGGATAACAATTTGAATCTTAAACGTTCAATTCAAATCTAGACTGAAAATCTCTCCACATTATTGTATAATATTAATATTCAACTGACTGAACGAAAATCGCATGAGTCAGAACGTATTTATTCAAAACTGAACCTAATTTATAAATTAGTTTTAACCATCATTAACTATAAGTATGCCATGTATATGTATAACATTATTCGATTATTTTATTACAGGGTTATATTAAACAGGGAGTTATTAACAACATGATTATTAATTTTTAAATATTTTTTTTGAGAGAACCATTCATTTTTTGTATTTAATATTTATTGATATACTTGAATCAATGATAGTTAATCGTTTGGTCAACTAAAATTTTAATATGATAAAATAAATAATGTTAACAATAATATGATAAATATAATTAATTAAATACATCGTATCATACAATTAATAATAAGATTTCAATATTAATATTATGTTTTATTGTGTTTCAATAAATATATTACATTAATATAATATGCTTAGTTTTAATCACAGTAGACAATAACATACAATTATCTACCCTGATTTTAATTAGTTTTATCAACCAATTGGCAACCAAGGAAGAATATTAATTTTTTTTACTTTTCTCAAATGTACACAACAAATACATTATACACACCACACACGTATTATAATATTTCAAAGGAATGAATTGATTGCAACACAATTATTGTTAGCATCTTACCAATGTTTTTGTTACTTACTAAAATATAATGTGTACCTACATTATATTTATTTTATTTTTGATACCTACTAATATTAAAATGTAAAATTGTATAAAAATGATTTGTTACATCAATTGATCTGTTGTACTATGTGCAACTCATCACCACAAATAATAACATGTGTATATCTTAATTCGGTCATATTTTGATCGTATATTACTATATTAGGTAGTAGGTACCTATTAAGTAAAATCTGATGGCAGTCTATCGCAGAGCATATTTTAACATACAAAGTACGTGGCACTAGTGCCCCCCGGTGATATTTGAATGCTACTCAGTGGTGTGTGTTCATGCCACTGACCAAGTGACCAATTAATAACAACGAGAGCTGATGTCATTATAAATTATTATATACAACATAAAACTATTTTAAGCTCTTATATAGTTGTTTATCCCATATTATAAAATAAACAATAGTATTTTATTGAATGTTAATATGTCACATGACTCAAATGTAGCTTTACTGGAATTGATTTTATATATTATGTTGATAATAAAAAAATACGAATATAGATGTAATACGAAAATAATATACGTAATTTAAACAATGTTATCAATTTCTTCGGAGGCGTCAATCGTCATCGATTTCATAAATCGAAGGCTGTGCGGAATAACGTGGTATGTTACTAGTTGTTGTACATTTCGGATTTTCTATTTATTTGCGTCCTGTGCTCCTGACGATTCATAGGACTTACGATTTGTGGTGACTACACGCAACGGTTAATACCATATATTGTACAGGTAAATTTTATACTACATTATACAATTTAGAGAGTATTCATAACACATAAATATTTATATTTTATACTCGTCCAATATGATATTTACTCGGATACACCTACACAAGTCACGTAGCGAGTGTGTATGCATAACACTTTAACAATTTAAAAAAAAAATCTTAAATTGTAGGTGCTATTTCAGTATCTTATAATAGTTTAACATTTTATTATACCTCACTAAATAGTAAATAGTAAAGTTGTAAGCACTATAGTCTATAGTATCTAATATGTTTATTGTATACGCAGAACGCATTACGCAGTATACGTCATTTATATGCACATTGGCGATTGCATAAAGATACGACCATAAGGGTACAGACGTAGTAGACGTACAGTTATTTATATTCCTTATCGATAATATTAATAAAAAAAACATAGAACGGTCGTAGACCACGGTGGTCGTCACTCCTAATCGTACACATCGTTTATTATTATTATTTTCTTTAAAATACTTTGTTATATTGTGTTTTTTAAATAATAAAAATTTATAATTCAAAATAAAAAAAATTATGCCGATTAATTACAGGTATTAAACAACTATAATTTTTAAACGTAACATTAAACGCGCGTATTATTTGTTCTGAACTTAAATTTATTTTAGTTAATTAATACTTAATAACCAATAATGAATATAATATGTGAGTGAGCCATTGAAAAATAATTTTTATAGCCCTTCGGTTCACTGAATTTTGATGAAAAAATAAATAAAATAAATAAATAAATATAATGATAAAAGAAATATTGATTGCTATTTCACGTATTTGTTTGGTATGGTATGATATAGGGTTCTAGGCGTTGCAAAATTGATCATTATGGCTAGAAGAATAACTCAATTCTTTAGTTCTGTTCCCATAAAAAATCGAAAAATTGACGAACAGCTTAATCAAGAAGAGTTACCAAAAGTGTCTATCATTTATTCTGATTTATCATCCAACGATTCTGAAAATAATAGAAATGGTTGTGATCCTACTAGTAATCAAACTGAAAGTAATTGTAAAATATCGATACGATTGCAGAATCTACTGAAACAAAAAAATCAGAATGGTATAAAGGATCAAAGTTAGATATTTCTTGGCTTCTTCAGACTTATTCCTGTTTTCAAAAAATAAAATTGGGGAATAGATTTGGAATAAAATGCATGACATGTTTTACACATATTCACGAAGCGCAAAAATTTTCAAAAAATGGCACAATACCTATAGCTGATGGAGTACGATTCGATAGCAAAAATAAATTAGAGAGGATCATCGATCATTTGAAAACTGAAGCTCATAATGCAGCTGAAAATCTTAACCAAATGCAGATAAAATGGATGGCACAATCTGATGAACACCCATGGATAAAAACTTTGAAATCACATGAAGCTGAAAAAGTAAAATTGTTAATTGAACTTGCAATTGATGTCTACAACGATAGTCGCCAATTAACACTTTCTGCACATTCTTGGCCTTCTAGATCGTTGTCTAAAATTCATGCAGACTCTCAAATAGCGTCTTATAAGGATGAAGGACTGACATCACAATTTTTCCTGTTTAGTCCTACAGCTGCATTATTGCAATATCGAAACCCAGTTATTTATCGAGAGATGTTAGATATAGTTGGAAATTCTGTGATGGAGAAAGTTGTAGATCAGCTGAAAAAAATTGACTGTTTTTCTTTAAAAATTGATGGATCAGTAGATAAGTATGGTGTTGATAACAAATTCATAACTGCTCGATTTTTAACAGAAAATCTAGAGATAAAGTCAGTGTTCTTAGGAGAAAGTAAATCTGATATACGAGGTGCAGAAGGTTTGCTAGATTCAATTAAAATTGTCTTCCGAGATCTCGGTATTGAAGATATAGCAAAAGAAAAATTAACGGGTGTAACTACTGATGGTGAAAATGCCAATACTGGTAAAAACGGTGGATTATGGGTACGCTTGAAGCAATACTTAAAAAAGGATATATTTTGTATGTGGTGCGTTGCTCACAGATCAGATTTGGTATTATCTGATATTGAATCCACTATTATGGAAGTAAGACACTGGAAGACCAATTTAAAGGCTGTCGCCACTTTTTATCGAGGATTTGCTCTTCGTTACGGATGGCTTGAAAAAATAAGTGATACTAAAAAAATTTCAATATGTCGGTTTCCCGCTTACTTTGAAGTACGATTTGCTGAGCATCTATTAAATTTATCTACAGCGATTTGGAAAAAACTTACCATGTATGCAAACACATTGGGAATCAATTATTGAAAACTCTGATTCAACAAAAATTGATAAAGCTACTGCTAAAGGATTCTTACGTATATGGAAAGATGACGGTGAGCAACAACATCTCACATGCCTAATGATGGATATTTTGAGACATATTGAAAAACTTCAAAAAGATAGTCAAAAATCAAAGATTATTATGACTGATATAGAGCTCTCAAAGAAAGTTGCTGTGGATTCAATTACACTGATGGAAAATGAACCTTATCCAGGAGGATATGAAGAAAAATTTATGAATTGTCTGGTAAGTGAAGATATTGAAGAACCGAATAATGATATTGTTGAAGATGTCCTAAGAAAACGACGTAATGTAAATTCTCTTGTTTCTACTAAAAGGTGTTGGTCTTTGGTTAGAAAAGAAATAGTATTCAGTTGCAAGGAATTTCTTTCTCAGAGATTATCTGTAGACCAAGAAAACATTATAGAACGCATGAATAAATTTATAAACGCAAGATCGTCAATAGAAACTATCCAAGCAGGGCGTACTGACGTTCTAAATTTATTTGGAGAACACGCAGTTTCTTATTTTACTGATGATGTTATAAGTCTCTATGCTGCAGAGAAACTTCCACCGTGTTTAGAAATGAATAGTTCTACTGCAAAAATATACCATTATTTAAAGGTATCAAAACAGTCTTCAATATTTTCAAAATTGGTGCAGTCATTTATCGGTTTAACACCACATAGTGCTGGTCCAGAGAGAGCGGTATCAGTGCATATAATATTAAAAACTAATAAACAATCAAGTTATTCTAGAGAGCCTATAAATTCAAGAATGTATATCGCTCTCAATGGGACAGGAACAGCACTGTTTGATCCCAGGCCTGCAGTTGCTAAGTTTTTGGAGTCTAAAGAGAGAAGAAGGAAACTACCTGATCCAGATTTATACAAGAGTCAAGAATTTATACAAAAATTTTTTTCCATTGATTCAAACTTGTAATTTTAAATTTTAATATATATATATATATATTTAACTCAGATACTGGTATATATATATAATATATATATCCTCTTTTCTACTTATTTTATCAATTTTTTATAATTAAAAAATCGGTTATGTAATGTTAATATGTTAATATGTTGATATATGTCTTAGTATTCAATAAATAAACTTATATACCTATATAATTTTTTGTGACAAAAGAGTTGATTTTCCTTACTTGTTCTTATGGTAGACAATTTTATTGAAATGCCACCCAGTGAAAAAAAAATGCTCTGGTCTATCGGTTACATCTGTCATCTGTATAGTATTTATCTATCTAATATAAATCCAATGCTAAAACATAAGTTCACTAGATCACAATTAGTTCTATGTCCTGAAAATGTATCAAACTATGAAAAGAAAATTGTAACTGCAAGAGAAAAATAAATTAGCATTCGTAAGGCTCCTGGCTATGGAATCGTTAAAATAGTAACATTAGTAACAATGTTAATTCTTTATCCTGTTGATCAGGACAACTGGATAAGAATGTGTTACATTATTTATGAATGTATATTGTATAACATCAAAAAGACAAAACAATATAATTATTTTACTGCTTGGGCATTATATTATATTATTATAATATAGTACCTACGTCAAATTTTACAATATAGGTATGGTATAAAATATTATGCTTTAGGTAAATGATAAACATTTAACAAAATTCTAATCGAGTAATTATATTATTAGTATATTTCATCATTTGTTCTCTTAAGTATTCTTCTTTACCGAGCGTGATTTTCTTTTTTTGTATTGTACCTACTTCGTAGTTTAATATGTGTCTCAGACTTTCAGACTGTATTTGTAATAGTTCGTCCACAAAATTGAAAATATTAGGATAGGGACTTTAAAATCGTCATACAAAAAAAGAGACGAATAATACTAACACTTGTATACTCTCGTATTTCGTATACTAGTATATTATATTTTTTAATAAATTAGGTTTAATCAAAGTTACGACATTTCGGCTACGACCAGTGTAATAATTAATTAAAATTATTATTATTATCATTATTAATTAATTAAAATCCGTGATAGCGAATACCTGTCTATACACACATAATTAACATCATGCATAGAATTAATTGGTGTCCAGGCGGTGTACCAGTGTATGCAATAATGACCTATTATTGTAACAAAATTATTCAAAAGTAAATTATATAAATATGAAACATTAAAGTTTTAAGTTTTTAATATTTTAGACATAAATGCGCCAATGATTTATAGTCGGGACCCAACTTACCTACTACCATTTTATACCCGGAACTCAACTTACCCAAATTTCGTCTACCCAATTCACCTAGCTCCGCTAAATATACTGGTAATATTTTGAGGATTTTTTGTTTGTATATGTAACCTGTATGTAACTGCCGTTCGCCATAGATCAGCGGTTCTCAACCTGTGGTACGTGGCAAGCTCATAGGTGATACGCGAAGAAAATCTCCCTTTATGAAAAACATATACGTATTATACATTATCAATAATCAAAAAAAAAAAAAAAAAAGCAAAAAACTGGTCTGGTGGTACGTAAAAATTTTCAAACTGTGTAGGTGGTACGCAAATACAAAAAGGTTGAGAACCGCTGCCATAGATGATAAATATGATAAACTCATAGACCTTATATTATAATTTATAAATTACCTATACCTAACATTAGAGAGCCTGTATTATAAAGGCTCTCTACCTAACATTATTACCTAATCGGATACTATAATAACATTAATAATAACTAATAACTATATTTTTCCAAAAATAAATTGTATATTCATATACCTAATGTATAGTATATTATATCATATATGTGTATATCAGGGGCATCATTTGTGGNGGGGGGGGGGGGGCAGGAGTATGCATTTGCCCGACCCTAGATTTTAAAGTAGCCAAATGGGCCAGTGGCCGGGTCTAAATGGGCCGGGTTTTCTATAATCTTAAATCTACTTATTTCTTTTAATCGCTTAAGTAATAAAGAAATATTTTAGCCTTTAATTCCTTTTTTATATTATTTGCTTATGCTTATTGCTTTTTAAATTTAAGTATTATAAATTATTGTTAAATGTTATAATTCAAATAAGGTATACTCAGTGAAACAGTTCCACAGTGGCGGTACTTTAATGAATATTTTATTGGGAAACTATTATTAATATTATAAAAATATTTTAATTATTTGGTTTTTTAGAGTAAACTACACTGAAGATTATAATAATATTTTTATGTGAGTTAATATTATAAGTGTTAAAGTTATAGGGCCAGTCATTATTATGCCCTACCCTAGCAAATATTGAAATGACGCCCCTGGTGTATAAATGACAACCCTATTTTTTTTTTATAGACAATTTTATTAGTTGTCAATATTGTCATTTCAGTATAATATATAATATATATAATATGAATTTACTCAATATAAGTCTGTGCCATACACGGTTAAAAATAAATCTATAGTCGGGGACACAAAAACGTGCGGATGACCGCGCGCCATGCATCGACTTTTCTAAAAACCAGTGGGCCTCAATATTTCATCTATTCCAGGCGTGTGCCACTGGCGCGACCGCGACAGGTACTATACATTTCGAAAAAAACAATAATTGACCTGCACCTTTTAAAATGCCCTTGTCTTTTGTTGACTTTTGGCACGTGCGGTACTGTGTTATATTGTGAATTTAGCTGTCCATACCTACGATTTTTGATCACGTGTTTTTGAAATGGTGACTTATACTCATCACGATATTCACAATCAAACTAAAAAAGTGATTTACCGGGTATATATTTTTTTTAAAAAAATTATCCACTATGGATAATTTATCACCCGATTTTTTTAAAAGAACTCAAAAAAATACTTCCGAAGCGTGTGAATAAGTGAACGAAGCATACAAAATATTGTTGCTGAAGTAAAAAAATATGAAAACGACGACATACCGCCACCTGCAAGATGCCTATTTGTGTCACCGAGGAAATTGTATAAACGAAAGGTCATGACAGATATTGACGATTTCAATATTGATGTGATCAGAAGAACTATTCATGAATTTTATGACAAAGGTAATTGGCTTAATTTATAATAATTTTTTTATTACCTATAACTGTAGAGCGCGGATTTATATGCAATCGCTTATTATTTTCTTTTTCACTCTTTTTTTACAATTTTAAATGTATATTTCTATATAGTATTACAAAATACGAAGTATATTGCATATTAAAACGAATTTTTTTTTTAAAATATTTACCTAGTTTATTTAAATAATTAATTATTATAAGTTGTTTAATTTGTGTATTTTATGTAAAAAAAAAAATTTTACTTGCATATTTGTTGCAATTTTTTTATGATCCTTACTACATATTATATGACATATTTCAATACTTTTTAGTGCATAAAAATTCGTGCTCTAATTTTAAGAAAACATATAATTTTCAAATGTTTATTACTTTTGCGTGTAAATAGAAAGTATAATAAAATAAAAACATTATTATAGGTGAATATTCAACATCTGAAAAAATTTGTAATTCCATGCGGGAAAAAATTAATTTTGAAGGGTCATACAAATCGGTACAGAGGATTTTGCGCTCCATAAATTTTAAGTATAAAAAATGTAACAATGGTCGTCAATTTTTAATGGAACGGAACGATATTGTGGCACTCCGAAACACATTTTTAAGAAAAATGTGTAATTTGCGTTCCAGTGGTGACACGAGACCTGTCATTTATTTAGATGAAACGTGGATGAATCAGAACCATTCAAGGATACATACTTGGCAAAGCGATATGAATAGTGAAGGATTTAAAGTACCAACCGGTAAAGGCGATCGTCTTATCATATTCCATGCTGGGGCAGCTAAATTTGGATTCATATCTGGCTCAAAATTAATTTTCCGCAGTAAAAATTACGGTGACTACCACTCGCAGATGAATAGTCAAATATTTCATGACTGGTTCCAAAATATGCTGTTGCTATTGGAGGAGCCATGCGTCATTGTTATGGATAATGCACCATATCACAGTGTACTAGTGGAGAATCTGCCGAAATTAAATGCTAACAAATCCGAAGTTCAAAAATGGCTATCCGAAAAAGGCATCGATTTTTCTCTTGTAGAAACCTTGGCGGAACTTAGAGAAAAAGTGAAAATGGCAAAACCGCTTGAAAAACGATACCAGCTGGACGAGTTGTCATATCAAATGGGACATAAAGCAGACTTCTACCTTATCACTGCCAATACAACCCAATTGAACTAATTTGGGCGTAAGTAAAAGGTGAAATTGCAACCAAAAATACAACATTCAAATTAGCCGATGTCGAAAAACTGATGCACGAAGCCATAGATCCAGTTACCAAGGAAAATTGGGAAAAATGTGTTAGACACGCAGAAAAACTACAAGATATAGATTTTGAAAAAGAAGGTTTCAGAGATTGTATATTGGAGCCCATCATTTTAACAATTGACCCCAACGAAAGCGATTGCAGCAGCAGTGAAGACGAAGACTACCTTTGACTTTTTTTTGGTTATTATAAAATATATTGTACATTTATTATACATTATTATTATTATTATTATTATTATAACTATTATTTTTAATGAATTCACTTTTTATTGTGTGCAATAAATTGTATTTTTTTTTCATTAAATACAAACACAATGTTTTATTATAAAAATACGAGTTTTAAATTGTATAGGTATTTGGCGGAAAACAGTTTGGGCACCACCTACGAGAAATGGCCACTGGGCGCGCAGCGGTCATCCGCACGTTTTCGTGTCCCCGACTATAGGTAGGTACCTACATCTTTTGAAAACTTTACCGTGGATAGTGAACATTTTACGAAGTAGTATAATCTAAGTATCTTTGAATAATATTTTTGGAATAACTAATAAGCAACAACAAAACAAGTAGGTTAAGAGTTATAAGAGTTGTACAAGCAATAACGATTTGGGCGTTATTTTCAGTGCTGATCTAAACTTTCGTTTTCACATTGAGTCCATCTGTTGCCGAGCTTACAAGTCGCTATAGACTTCGTTACGCGCACATTAAACTAGTTCAAACTGTCTAGATCTCTCAAGACTATTTATTGCTCTTTAGTCCGAAGTTTATTAGAGTATGCGTCTGTGCTCTGAGATCTTATGTAGTTATGCGGTAGTTGATTCACACCACTTAGAGCGAGTTCAAAGGCGCAGCTTATATCATCCGCAGCTTTTATGCTCAAAATATACCATCCTTCTCATGACTTCACATCAGTATTGCGCAAATTTAGCCTTACTTCCTTCGCTGACAGGCGTGTTTAAGACTTAAAGCTAACCTCGTCTTTTTTTTTAAAGTTAATTTATGCTTCTATACACGTTCCTTCTCTACTCGCGCAAGTTAACTTTGAAATTCCCCATCGTTCCACAAGGTACCTACCGAGTTCCCTTTGCTGTATTTTTTCATAGCACCAATTACAGTAGAAACCATCCAATCGACCGTATTGATGCGTCTGGGTAACGAGGACCTAACATTTCTTAGTAGAATAGTACATCTTAATATTGTATTATTGATTCTTTTATTATGTTATTATATATTTATATAGTATGTTTAGTTCTTATTCATATTAATTATACATTTATACTATATTACTATAATATGAATATCTTATTTATTTCCATGTCTTAATTATTATAATTTATATTTTATTGTACCTGTAAGTTTTCTGTAATATTGCCTATTGGGCCACCGCCCGTTAATCGTTATATATATGTTAAATAAATAATCATTATGTTTTATTAAAATGTGTTAATGTTTAAAAATATCTATAGGTACAGGAAAGACACATAAAAAGGTTTTGCATATTTTTTCCTCTTTACTTTTTTAAATATTTATTATTAATCTTAACGACTTTAATTTAAATTCATTACTAAATTATTATTTTCCATATTTTTGCAATATTTGACCGTAAATGCATATTCATAGTGAAATCATAAATTTTAATCGTATTTCGAGACTGGACAACTTAAAACAATGAGTTTAAGCATTTTCAAATGCTTAGTAATATAGTATACTGCTGTGTAATGTGTAATTCTATAGTTATAACTAGCTGACCCCGTGCACTTCGTTGCCCGTTAAAAATGCCAATTCTATAATATGATTCACTAAGACATTTTCATTGACCATTTTGATTCTCAAAAAACTTGTTCAAGCACCACTTTAAAATGCGAATTTTGTAAAATGGTTTCTTACCGCACACTAAATTTGTGGTACGATTTTACGAATGTACCGTGTAAATTGCAAGTATAGATTTATCATTGTTCAGACTACGTGTCTACGTTTATCAGTCAGTGAGTTAGTCAAGTAATAATATTATAGTCAATAGTCATTCTGTTTGGCGTTGCTCGTGAGATTTTTATGATTATGATTATCATGTAGGCAATTCACCACGGGTGGATTGTGGACCCTGCGAGATGTATACGTAAGTTTATAATATCTAACCCTTAAGTTTCAAAGTTATATCAATTTTTTTTACTACAGTGAATAAAATACAATAATGTGCCATCTCGTGGTTTTCATATTGTTACGTTAGACTATTGCTGTGATTTTGAGATTTACTGTAGACACATAGTTAATAACAATAATAGTCTACGTAACAGGCCATTATTTATAATAATTGATAACTCCTTTGCTTATTAAGTTAGAGAATCGATCAAATGCCATAAACCTTCTCCGTAATTAGCTCTTCAATTAAAAAAAAAAAATCATAACGATCCGTTCAATAATTTCCGAGAACATAAGCCTCAAAGGTTTACATTGGTTTTCATTTTCACATTTATATATTATATAGAATATAAATATACGTTATTTCAACTACAATATAGCAACTAAAAATTACGTTTATTTTAAAACAAATGTGAAGGACGTATTGTTGACATATTTCTGGATGCATTATATATTGTTGATCGTAGTGGTCCTCTTTCGGGCACTTCTAATTTTGCAACCGACCACAGTTGCAGTTTTGCTGATCCAAATATTAAATAAAAGAACATTATGAAGGTAAACAGGATTATAATTATCCATAAAACAGTGTTCCATTCATCTTTGGTGTTCTATAAAATATAAAAGTAATTAGGTAATATAGTATACCTAATAATGAATTATCTAATTATAATCATCTAATATCAAGTTTACAATAAAATCATAATATGAATCATACTGTACCACCATGTATATGTAAATTATTTCATTTTTATTAATTATTATAATAATATATACCTCAGATTACTCTTTATCAAGAATTACTCATGATTTTAAAAACTACTATCATTTTTAAAAATATTGATTTTTTTTATAGCTATATATTTTAAGTTTTTATTTTTTGAATAAAAACATACAATTGTAATTTCATTTTTTGAAGCATAATATTTCTTGAAGTATTTCAATACATAAAATTCAAAATTCTGACTATAGTAGACAGTAGTTTTCGAGTTATAAATATTATACGTTTAGAAAAGTGGAGTTGTACGGGAATATATCGCAAAATGTTAGTCTACTACTCCGCTCACCTAAACTTTAAATAATTAAAAGTACTTAAATACTTAAATACTTTAAGCTCATTATATTCGATCAATTGTTCATGTCATACAAGACAAGTCAACTGAAAATAACTAAAAACTTATAATATATGCTTGAATTATTATTTTTTTTTTTTTTTAATAATTATAATAATTAAGTTTTAAACATAATTTAACCATATAATATAAAATGATAAAATATAATATAATATATATAATATATAATATAAAATGAAATATCATTAACAGATAATATGTTTTTATTGTCTACATAAAAGTTGTCATTTTTACTTGGTATTCTCACAAAAACCGTCTATATATTATACATAGGTAACTATATTTTCAATCGCTTAGAAAACAATTCTAGAAAGTTCGTGTAATCTGTAATCGAGTTATATACATTGCGGCCAAGTCTAGTTTATGCCTCATTTATAAACTAGCCAAGTGTTTAACAATACAAATAAAAGAGGAGTTTTGCTCTTTAATGTAGGTATGCAGTGAAGTTATGAATTAAAAAATAGCAAACTTTGCCACAATTTAGATTTCACTACTTTGATAGGCCAACTTTTTTGGGTGTTTGGACAAAATCCCGCAAAAAAACGTATTGTACGTAAATTCATTATAACGTAATTCGTTAAACTGTTTCAAAAGTTGTCTACTGCTGATCTGTATTGGTTATTGTTGTTATTTATAAAAGTATATTATAATATACATACGGAACTGGTAATGCGTAACTATCGCTTGAACGATAATTAGGAAATCCGTATACGCTATAGCCATATATATATACGCAAATAACTCACGCAGTGACGCGATGTACGATCTATTTTACTTTATCTCCGAATTTACGATATTAATATATAACATTCGTAACATCAAATTAATATATCAGTATACAGTACAAACACACATGCATTTCACGTCGCACGTGTCCTTAGTCACAAGTTTAAAGCAGAGGCTCAGGATCTTTCAATGGAGGGAGATGAAAGAAATTGTTACATGATAAGCCGTAAGGGTTACCAAAAATAGACAAAATATGTATCACTAATATGTAAGAAAATAAAAAGCTTTCAGGGAGATCTATCCCCCATATTTCCCCCTCCTCCGTGAGAACGCTCGTGGTTTAAATTTTTATTATGGAATTTGTAAAAAGTGCTAAAGGTAATAATTTACTAGTATGTAGAGGTTTCCACAGGTTTCAAATGCAAGAATAGTCTATTTTTTCTAAATTTGAAGAGACACCAACTCTTGACTACCTACGTGGTATTGCTCATAATTTGCAATTTAATGTTTACAATAAAAAATAGATAGTAAATAGTGTTTTAACTTTTTAAACCCCCCCCCCATTTAATGAATTTTATGTATCTTTAAAATTCGCTATTGGCTAGTCCTAAGTCTGGTAAAATGTAAAGGAAAAGTTGATAACAAAACAATTTAATAAACTTTTTGCGGTATTTCGTATTTTCGTCCGAGCGGGATGCCGTCCGACGGAATTTTGTCCAAACGCGATTTAGGCGGCGGGATTTCGTGAGAGGGAGCAATTTAGAACTTGGCCTTTTTTCACCGTTTGGTTTTTGTTGGAGATATCATTTAGTTTTGCGTGCTTTAGCATTGTGGACAAATTTTTTTTTTTTTACGATAACGATACGTGGCTATTTCGGTAACTCCTTCTTTGTATTATACAAAATAATGATAATGCAGTGATAATAATTCCATTCAATTCATAAAGTATAAAAATTTTCATCAATGTTTTCGTATAACGTTATCACGTAAAATTTTCGTCCGTAATCCGACTAATATTATTAACATACTCTGTACTTAAATAATTATATTTTATTTTTAATTTGAATTTGAATAAAATAAATTTAGCATTATAATGTTTTATAAATATATGAGTCAACTACAAACAATTTTTTATTACCATATTGATATTGTAACGCTATTTGAAAGAAAACGTTTATGCTTGCCAAGCACGCCACTTCACACGTTTAGAAAAAACTCTCTATAGCGGCATACATTTTGAAAAAGTTTCAATTTTTAAATTTTTCCCTTTAGTAACACTGTAAACCCTACCTTTGTGCCAAATTTCATACCTATACCGATTTCTAAAACTATAACGACTAAGTTCATACAGTACTGTATTACCACTATTACAGTTATATAGGTTCTAATAGTTCTATATACTCTATAGGTGCTTAACTATATAGGAACCTAGGACTCCTATGTAAACACTTTTTTTATTTAAAAATAGGTATTCAATACTGTTATTACACTGTTATGTAGGTACAGTAAAAGTTAAATCACCAGTAAAAACTAGGTTTTACTATTGTATGTTTCCCTATTAGTTAAAAAAGTACTTAAGATTATAATTATCTACTAAAAGTACCAACTGGATTCTTCACTTTCTAACCAGAAAATATAATATTGAAGTTAAAAATCAAAGTATTTTCTGTACTATTATATAAATCGTATAAAATATATAAATCCGCCTAAAAAATTAATAATAATAATAAATTTAAGCTAACAATAAGTTATACTGACTCAAATTTGTTATATTATATAGGTACTTGTATGTATGTATAATGGAGATACCACATGCGAGTGTGGTGTCTTTAATTAAGAATTCAAATTTAAGCTTTTGTAACAAATTAACTGTGGAGGTTAATCAATTAATTATAATTAAACAATAATAAGTAGTACTTATATATTTTATGATAGATAACTGTACATAAATGGCTCCGAATACGTACTAAGGTGGTACATTTTCACCACCTAAAACTAGGGGTGGTTGGATATTGGGTCTACATAATTTTAAAAAACGTATACTTAGAAGTAAGTACCTACTTAACATGAACATAATAATCATTAATTATTGATGAAAAATGGAAATAATATTTTTAAGGGTGTCTAGGTATGGATGAATGGATGAGTGGTTAAAATGTGTATTTGCCCCACCTATTAGAAAGTAGATCAGCGCCATTATGTACCTTCGTTGTCATTAAAATTAAAATATTGAACTATGTTCGCTTAAATTATTTAAAAAAATAAAGTTGTTTTTGCTGTTGGTACAACTGCGTACTCAAAAATTTTGAAATTGTGATTAAAATTACCATTTAAAAGAAAAAAATTATTTTTATGTGTTTTTAAATTCCATTATAAATTATAATTTAAATAAACAAAAAAATTCGTAAGTACAACATAAAATGTATCCTATGATGCAATATTGTTTTAATGGTGATCCGGTGGTCGGACTTTTATTATAACAATATAATATAAGTATTAGTTATATTTATATGTATTTGCTTTCTAACTTGTTTAATAATAATACTGTTGACGTAAGTCGCTGGACAGGCAACCACGAATGCAATAAACGTTGAAATACCAGACAGCAAACCTGCATAATTTGGAGCTAAATCGAGGAGTGTTGGAAAGAAGCCTCCACTGTAAGCAAAATCGCCTAGAGCCAAATTTATTGAAATTGCGGCGACGACATGCCATTTGGTGACGTTTTCTTCAAAAATTATGCTCAATAGTGATGTAATAACCATTATACACCCTATTGTTGAATGAATAATACATAATAATATAAATATATAATTTTACAATATTATATATTGATTTAAAATAATTTATTATAATTAACAATTGTCAATTACAATACTGTATTACTGCATTGTATACCAGTATCAATATTTAAATCGATTCAACTATACCTACCTAATTTTTGTAATTAAATAAAATAAACAAATAATAAAATTACCTCCTATTTTATGTCAATTGCATCAAATATTAGTCATCCATTAAAAATTCTAAATAATTTTTCTAATAATTTCATGAATTTGAACTCTTAAAGAATTTTAAAATTGTAGATAGTAAAAAATTTAAAATGTCCGAGTCCAGTGCTTTGTATGATGTCGAACTCAACAAATTAATTTAAAAATGTAAAAAAAAAATGGTTTTAAAATAAACTTTACAACAAATTTGAATCTGATTTCAGACATTTTAATGGGTAACTTGTTTAGTCAATACAATTATTGGAAAACGTAGAGTTATTGATAAATGTGCGTAGTTACACTACACAGTACACACACCAACATGATAATATGGATAGATATCATCATAGATAATGTTCATCTCCATTTCCCCCCACAACCTAGCTTAAGCCGGATTGCTTTGAATTTGATTGGTTGGTTTTTCCATATTTTAAAAAGTGGAATAGATAGTAAGGATAAATCAACAAATTCCCATTCTCATGTGTTAACTTTTTTATGGAATAACGAAAACATAAAAAGACTTTATGGGCACATGGACGACCACCCTCTACACAAATTAAATCTATATATTTTAAATTTTACTCATATAATCATAATGATAAAAATAATAAATATTTAACAGTTAAAAATTAAAACCTATGTATCTAATATTTAAAGCAAGTTCAAGTAAAATAGTAATATTGTTTAGAAATAGTAAGTAGATACGTTACCAAAACAACAGTATAGTTTTCGGCACACGGTGTTTGACAATCCAGAAAAGTTCCTGATTATTGGATATGTTGTAGCGTTGAAATTTCGCGTTAAAAACATCAAGATAAATGGTATACAATACAAATATCCACTCTAAAAATTAAAATTAGACAAACTTTAGAATGAAGATTAAATTCCACCAATTATGTTTATTACCTCGTTGGTTTGGATACTCAACATGGTTTGCATGAACATCGGCATGTTATTCATCATAGTGAAAATATTCCACAAAAATGCCGAATAACACATTACGTACGCGATAAATGGCAATGATGTGAATATAGACAACCATGGTATTACTGGCGGCTAAAACACCGCATTTACAAAATATTAAAATGGTTAAGAGATAACCACATTCAGATAGGTACTCATTTTTGAGGAGATTTAATTAGGCAATCTTAAAGAAAATTAAATACTATTTTTAGATATGAGACACACAATATTATACCTACAGGCTACAACTAACACTCAATACTCAGATTGCGAGAAATATGGAGTCTAAACGTCTAGTGGAAGAGATTCATCTACTATATTTTTGTTTAGTATATCTAATGTTTTTATTACTGGAACGGTTGAATGCTTTAGACATATAAAGAACTAAAATAATTTATTTTGTATTTGGCTACATTTTTATCAACGATACTACATTGTTATTGTCAATAAATGAATTGTACATTTATTTAGTATGTTGCAAAAGTTAGGGTTCACGATTTTATATAATATTTTTTTTTATCATATTTATATTATTAAGGTATGCTATCATTATTATCGATTGTCGTGTTTTGAATTTTTTTTCTTTTGCGATTTCTTTTGTTGATTACCAATGGTCACAGTGACTGTGTGCGTATCGTATTATACTCGTACCTACCTATATAATGTCAATTATATATTTATATTTTTACTAACAAATATCATTTCAAAATAAATATCAATAATAAAATAAGTAGGTACTACAGTCTACAAGTAGTAACTAAATACTTTATTACATCAAACAAGTTTAAATCTATTTGATTAGATTAGACTAACTTTTTGATGACGATCGATAAAAACGAACACAGCCGAACAGAGACATTCTAGAATTCACCACATTCTATAGGGATGAGGGTATCGCCCACGCTTGCAATATTGACAAACTTATTCTGTATTGACTGTATTTATGATAAAAATGTGGTCATAATTCTATTATATAATTATAGGTACCTATATAATCATATACTCAAGCTATCCCTCCCTAATCATTCACATATTATATTATTATATACATTTATAAAAATAGTTATAATATAGAATTAAGTTACCTCTGCGGATATACCAACGTTTTGTAATAGGTATTCGTATTCTTCTGGGGATATTTTTGGGTGATTGTCGGGTACGTCGTACAAATATAGGTGCCAATATAATATGAACAAAATTGATATGGTCGCTGAAATTAGTCGCAAATGTATACAATATATATAACATACCTGAGACATAATATAAATAAAAATAATAAATAAATTTATGTATATAAATAATTTCGTCCAAATTTGAACTTTATCTATGAAAAAAAAAACTATGCATATATTTTTAAAATTATTTGTTTTTAATACAAACTTCATATGAGGAATTTTTATTTAATTAAATTTTTTTTAAATTAGCTATGAATTTCATATTTAAAAAAAATTTTAACTGTACAAATATTTACAAATTTTAGTGATTTTAACCTATTTTGTCAAAATTGTATTTCAAATACTTACAAAAATAAATTATGCCTATGTATTTTAAACTTTTTTACATACGAATCTTTAAGTGAACAATTTATGTGGAATCTTGTATAAATTTTTAAGCTTTTTGACCAAATGAAAATTTTTTATCGACATCCATAGAAATAATAATAATAAAAAAAATGAAAATCTACGATTATTTTTTGTTTAATTACAACAAAATAACAATTCGTTAGAAAAGAAAATTGTTTATGAATTTCTTACTACAAAAATAATTTAAAATTTTATGAATTTAAACGTATAAATAAGAAAATTGGGACTATAGTTTTGGAGATTTTTTAATTGATAAATGAGTTTATTGATTAGATTTAGTAAAAAATTGGTTTTTCTAAAAATTATCATCTTCTCTTCAATTTTTATTTGTTTTTCCTAATTATTTTAAAAAATACTGGGAATTTTTAATTTAACCTTTTTTTAACTACAATCTAAATCTTATTTACTATAAGTATATTATAGATATTAAAGAAATATCTATTGATAAGCCTCTTGTGCTTATCATACGGGAATGAATAAGAAAATATTTGGTGGTTCTCGTGGTCTTGACACAAAGATAATCATAAAATATAATTTATGATAAGACCTCTGCTAGAATGAGAGGCATCGATAAAAATTTGTCTTTCTCTCTTCCCCATTCCGGCACACTTCCCTCTATTTCAGAGGTTCTCAAACTGTGAGTCGCGCTATATTTTTATATTAAAAATAAATATATATATTTTGTTGTAAGCAACTGATTCACTAAAAAAATAGGTCATTCAATAATAAATTGTGGGTCGCCTAATTCTAAGAAATTCCCAAAATGGGTCGTACAATAAAAAGTTTGGGAACCTCTGCTCTATTTGATTAATATAGCAATGGCCTATCCATTCTTTAATATCATGTTTGCTATCCAAAGAAACCAACCTGGAAGTTTAAAATTGAAGTATTTTATTCTTAACTTTATTTTTTTTACTTATAGTGTAAGCATACAAAAAAAAAAATGTAAAATTAATGCATTCATCGCTCCAGCAGTCTAAAAAACATGTTATAAAAGTAATAACATAGGCCTATGCACATTGCTTATTCTATACCGGCATAGAACAACAATTGAAAACTTTTTGACGATTATTAGAACCTAATTTACTAATTTATGTTGTAACTAACAATAGGTATTATAGGTAATATTATAGGTACTTATTACATGTAGTGAACCAGGCAAATGAGTAAATGAAAGATCGGTAAACAGATACAACTTTCAAGGTCTGACTTACTACCATTTTTTTTTTTTAATAAATTGATCGATACTATAGTTATATAATAACTTTTATCATTATAACCTACATGTATAATTAACTATGGGTAAATATAAAAAATGGTTTAAGTAATTAATTTGGTTTCTCAAAACTAAATTAACACATTCCTGAAAATAAAATCATAAAGATATTGCATATTTTGCCTCTGGTCATCATTTCCCAACCAGCCATCTGTATATATAGAATATATGTATACACTAGTTAAAATCTGGGTCCGCCCCAGTGACGGATATATGTATATATTTACCTGGAACATAAAAGATTAGTGACCATCCGCCATATCCATAAATATTGGAATTGCACAATGCACCACTCATTGGGTAAATCATAATAGTCCCAAAAGAGTAACCACTGAAGGCGAAACTGAGTAGAATTGAAGCCTCATCTTCGGACATCCAGGCGCTAAACAACTGGAAAAAAGGACCAGCCATCAAGCCCTATAAAATCGTGACGTATGCAATAAACTAATACAATAACTTTACAATTATTTGTGCATACAGAATACAGGTTGAACGTGCTAATTTATATCATATACAACTTATTTTATATTTTAACATAACTTATCTAGTACTTAGTAAGAGATATTTTGTACAATAGTATTATTTCGAATCGTATACCTATACAATAATTCATTGATCTTTTCACTTTTGTATTGTATAAAATCATAATACGATTTTAAACATACATACTACATATATAGTAGGTATAAACTATAAAATCCAAAATTTGTAGTCACAATAATAGCACTCGAGATAAATAGATTAAGCAATTTTTAACATGGCGTAATAAGTCATAGTAAAGAGAACATAAAGAGAACATATAGCCATACAGATACTGAGATACTTTAAAGCAGCGTTTCCCAAACCTTGGTCCGCAACTGTACCGGATGGGATCCGCGAACGTAAACTGAAAATACTATATTATACTATAATAGAGTATATATTATAAAAACGAAAATTTTGTTTTTATTTAGACTATTTAGAGGGTCTGCAATCATTTTTACTATCTCTAAGGAGTCCGACAGAAAAAAAGTTTAGGAAACGCAGCTTTAAAGTATTAATTTTTCGTATTATCCTACCAATTAAAATTATGAATTTATACAACGCATGCACTTTTTACAATACTAATTTAGTAAATAAATGTACAAAATGTAACAAATAAAAATAAAATATCGTTTATTCAATGCAATAACGAAAATGACTTAAAGCCGCAGTGTTGGATAAGTTACTTTTAAAAAGTAACAAAATTACGTTATTCGTTACTTCAAATATTTTTATTTAAATTACATTTGAGTTACCTAAAATTATCTTTATCCCGTTACATTACTTTTTCATTAATAAAGTAGGGCATTAGCGCATTACAAATTATGTTACATTTTACTTCTAGTCATAAGTCATAAATCATAACTTATTTTAATTAAATTCTATTTTTAAACCGAATTATTTTCCTTCTGCTAATAAAATAATAGTATAATTTCCGTTCTTATTACTTATTACTTTTAAAAAGAAATTTAGTTACAACTGCTTTACTTTAAGTAAAGTGTAATGAAATAACTGCTGCGCGTTACTGAAACAGTTAGAAATCAAAAATTATTCAATATTCACTATAATTTTTGAGTGTGTGTTTTTTGATAAATTATACAATATCGTTTTACAAAGAGGGACTTTTATTTATTATTAGTCATCGCTTATCAGTCAGTTTTAAATATTGATACTTTTCCTTTAGTCATACCCTACATATACCTGCATAACCTGTTTGAGAACAATTATTGGACATGATTCCCACCTCTTTATCAAAAACATGTTTTTTTATTTATACCGGCGTTTTAAATAGTATATAATATACCATTAAAAATTAAATTTTTATAGACGTTAACCAATTACACTATTTACCGCAAACATCCCTTGAACAAGACGGCAAGCAAAAAACAATTCCGTATGCACCTGCGCAGCTAATGGACATAACAAATGAACGATGACATTTCCGTATCCAGCAACCATAAACGGGAGTTTGGCACCGTAACTGTTTGAAATAATTCCGCCCACCATTGTCGTCAATACATATCCGTAAAGGAACGAGCCCAAAATACGGCCACGGGTTGCTGAGTCCCATTCGAACTCGCAATTCTGTATACATTATAGGGTGTACACACTATATAATAGTTTTAAATTATAAGTTATGAATATAAGGTTACAACTTACAACTTAAAGTTAGGATTTTTAGTAAAAACTAAAAAATGCATAAATTACATTCACGTTAACAGTATAAAAAAAACCTACCTCCAATGGATATTATACCTACTATTACGGGTGTAAAAACATATTGTGTACTCTTTTATAGCGTTAACGAGCAAGATGTACACCGTACACGATAAATCTAATAATAATAAATAGGTACCTAATAAAAAATAAAAATTGTATTTAAGAGTAGGTGATACCCGCATGTATTGTCTCTGTCTTATACACGCGTAACATAGTTAAAAGTGTTTTGCGCGGGAGAACATTACTCCCTCGATATTTATATTAAAATTATCAAAAATGTTAATCACATTGAGAAGAACTTTACCTGTGATGTAGCGTTTTTATTTGTTGATAGTATTAACCAATAATTTTTAATAATTAAATGAAAAATAACCCAAAGTTCTCAAAACTATAACTTTTTCATTTAATTATTAAAAATTAATGGTTACTACTATCAAAAAAAATAAAAACGCTACATCACAGGTAAAGTTCTTCTCAATGCGATTAAAAATTTTGGTAATTTTGATATAAATATCGAGGGAGTAATGTTGTCCCGCGCAAAACACTTTTGAACTATGTTACGCGTGTATAAGACAAAGACACAAAGACAACACATGCGGGTATCACGTCCTCTTAAGGCTAAAACTTTTATTTTTTTATTTTATTTAAAATAATTTACAATCTATACAAAAATTAGTACTAGGGGGAGAAGGTTGGTTTAACCGTAGTAGGGATTTGGTTGCCTTCCATAGGGAGCAGTTGGTTGTAGTAAGAGCTTCAACGTATGAATTATAAGAATCATTTTTATGTTTTCGAATTACCTTTTTAAGTTTGTTACTTAACTGATTGAATTTAATCTTATCATTGGGGTATTTTGAGTTTTGCCACTTGGCTCTAGCTTTACGTTTTTCTAATAATAAAATTTGGATGTTTTTCGGTATATTATTATGCAAAGATGGGTTATTTTTTGTTATGGAGGCACGCAAAGCAGCTGTCTGTATTGATGACGTTAGAGAATCCAACGCTTCATTTATTTCATCTATTGTTTTTAAGGAAATGTTTAGTTTTATATTGTCATTTAAAGTTTCTTTAAAGATTGACCAATTCATTCGACCAGGAGTAAGTGTTTCTCTTTTTGGTATAGTGGGGCTTAATCCAATTTCAAGTAAGGTTGGTGTGTGATCAGAGGATAGGTCATAAAGGTTGCTTATAGTGCTATGAATATCACTAGGCAGTTTGTAAACAAAAAAGTCCAAGATGTCGGGTAGTCTATTGTATTGAGAGGGCCAATAAATAGCATTAGGGCCTAGGGGGAGCTAATGTTGATAAGTTGTTATTGGTTATGCAGTTCAGTAAAGCCCTATCTCTAGTGTTGGGAGAACGGTTCCCCCACTTTGGGTTTTTAGCATTAAAATCTCCACCTGAAATAAATCGGTGACCTAGGGTTGAGAAATAATCGGAGAACTGGACTGCGTTTATACCAGAACCAGGAGGGCTATATTTAGAAGATATATTTATAGGTATATTGTTTTGTGTTATAATCGAAACACCGGAAGCTTGAATATGTGGAAATATATAAGGAGGTAGAGGGTGGTGGGGTAGGTTGGATTTGATATATATTGCTGCGCCAGCGTGAGATTTGCCATCAGGATGACAGGCAAAGTACGCCTTATAACCATAAATGTTGATACAGGAGTTCGGGGTGAAATGAGTCTCAGATATTAGCGCTATATCAGCATTCCAGGTAAGTATAAGTAGCGAGGAATTAATTATGTTATTAGCAGTCATTTTTTGAGATTATTTTGTTAATAAGAGTGGTAAGGAGACTTATAAGTGGTGTAATAAGTGATTGTAAGTTTTCCAAGAAAGATATTTGAGTGGAAATTGAGGTTTCGGAGGAGGTAGGGTATTGTTCCTTTTGAGGTATTGGGGATTTAATCGCGTCAGAGTATGTACAAGGTGGGTTAGTGGTGGTGCTGATTGACTTACCCATTAAGTTTTGAGATAATGATGAATCTTGGACGATGTTGTTTGATTGCTTGGAGATAGAATTTGGTGAATAGGTAGTTGAAGGCTTCGTTTGGCGTTGCTCTGTGATTTTCGTGGTTCTTGATTTTTGGAGTTGTTTATGGACCGTGCATCCTTTGTAGTTAGATGGGTGTCCCTCTACACATAGAGCACAGTAGCTGGTAGGTCTTTGCTTTTTTCGCACATGTCTGATAGGTGATCTTGTCCACAGCGAACGCATCTTGGTTTATGGTTACAATATGAACGAGTATGTCCATAGTTTTGACACCGATGACATTGGGGGAGATCACGTCTAGTATGGGGTTCTTCTATCTTAATTTTTGAGTAGCATAGTGTTTCGAGTTTAAATATGTCGGGATTATTAGTTTCCGGATTGAGATCTATGAAAAAAAGTGGTAGTGGATCATTTGATAATCTCTTTTTTATGTTTGTGACATTTCTTACAGAGTAACCGAGTTCAGTTAGTTCTTGTGTGATGTAGTCTGTAGAGGTTGAGTGGTGAAGATTTTTTAAAACAACGCGGTAAGGCTTGTCTTCTTTAGCTTGATATGTATGATATTCGATGGAGCTGTCGTTAAGTAATTTGATTATTTGGCGAAAAGAGTTGGACGAGTATAATGATA
>VUJU01003386.1:0-21973 GCA_009835225.1 Aphis craccivora | reverse complement strand
AAAAAAAGTAAAAAATTTAACTGTATAAAAATAACACTATAACATAAAAATTTGGTGAAAATTTCAAGTATTTACAGTGATTAGTTTTTGAATTACAACCATATAAAAAAATCAATTTGGTCGAAAACTGGTTTTCTGTAAAAATTCTCGTTTTTCCCTTAATTTTTTTTTGGTTTTTCCCTCCGCTTATGAAAACTATTGTGAATTTCAAAAAATGACCTCCCAATGCACCAACTAGATTCATTTCGCTATAGGAAACCATCCCCAAAATTTGAAATTGAAGCATTGTTTCGACACTTTCTCGTGTACACAGACACAAAAAAAAACACACAACATTGTAAAATCAATACATTCATCGCTACGCTCAGAATCTAAAAAAGCTAAGTACTTCCGTTACGGAGTTACTACAATATGACGATTCGACAAAATAGCAGCAGGCTGCATAATGTAGCATGTAGACAATATTATTGTACAGGAAAACATCGTTAGCGCGCGAAAAATAACTCCTCGGTACCTGGTCGTGACCCATGGGTGTAGTGTCGCGACCCGCAGCCGCGTTTGTGCAGACCGTCGGCATTTATACCTTTGCGAGACGCTGCAGAGTGCAGATGCAGCTCCGGCGGCAGCCTCTATTTCCTCTGTGTACACCGCACCCGCGGTAGTGGTTAACGGCGACGGTGGGGAATTTCGGGCAGATTCGCCGGACGGAGGCGGGCGCTAATAAAATACCGGCCCGCCATACCGATGTCGCGCTCGCGTATTATTATTATCATCGTCGTCGTCGTTATCATTATTACGTTGCCGCCGCCGTGGCGGAACGCGCTGCGACCCAAAAATAAATTCCGTGTGTGGGTCAGTCCGCCGTCATCGGTCCGTGCGCCCTAACCGCACGCTTGGACCCGTTCCCGCAAAGTCCCCGCGCGCGGTTTTCACAGGATTCAGAAAGGACGGAGTTTTTCCTCGCACCGTATTATCGTCGCCCATCACAGTACTCGTGGTCTTATTGACGTTTTCCGCTTATCGTTCGTCTACGGACGATGGCCGCCCGGCGACCGATCGGCAACTGCAGCCGAGTCGCGATTTTCTCGCACCAATAACATTTGTGCATCGCGTCGCACTTCCATTCCGCCTGCAGCACTAGACGACTACAATATTATAATACGTACTCGCGGTAGTTGTCTATTATTATGGGCAACAAATGCTGCAAAAACCAGTCGTCCACGTACAGTAGCGCAAACGCGACCATCAGATCGTTCTCGTCGTACAACTCTTCGATCGTCCGGTAAGTGCGAGCAGCATCCGGACGTTGAATTGTATACCTACCTACTATTTCTCGCAGACAGCAATTAATTTAAGTTTTCTACGCGAAAGTGTTTGCGCGTTTGTGACTGCGTTTATACCGTTGTGATAATAATATATTATTATATACTATAATAATAATAATAATAAGTACTTTACGACGACCGACGTTCCATTAGAATCGGGAAAGAAAAATGTTTTTCTAAAATATCTCAAAATCGGTTAATTATTCGAATATGTACCATATCCCGAGTTACAATACATTGTTTTGCATTAGAAGTTTGTAGCGATCAAAATTTGCAAGACACAATTTGCCTAAAAATATCTCATCGAGCTAGGCAATTCATTTTTGGACTGAATCCGACAATGTTGACAAGCACAAAACAGTTTCAAATAACGGTGGTCGTGTTTTGAATTTTATAAAGCTACTTATAATTGGAAATAAGTACCTAACCTAACTTACAACTTGTGACGGATATTCTTCGATGTATTCTTTTTAAACTACTATTATACATAAGTTGCAATGTACATATTATATGTCATGACACCCATATAATATATTATTTATTATACATTTTTTATTGTATTGTAGATAACATATATACTATTATATAGTTTTCATCATATCATTACTACAATTACATGAATACAAAATTCTGAAACAAAACGTAAGACATTGTTATAACTAACCAGTTAATGAACTTTTAATTAGGTATTTTTAACAAATATGTTTTTCGATTATTATGATTTGCATTTCTTTTTAAAAATAAAAAGATTTAGTTATATTTCCTAAAAAAAATAAATGACGTCAATTCGTTTATATTTCAACGAGACACTGTAAAGGAGGTGTCAGTTTTAAAAAAAAAATTGTAGACTTTTTTCGATTAGCTTGAATTCAAAACGTATAAATTATAAAATCCAGACGCTATGTATTACTTCCACTGTAGTCGTCTAACTATAGTAACATCTTTGTTTGTAGACTACGGGCAGTGAAAATATACAATTTATAATCTAGAGTGTAGACAGAAATATAATTCAAACGACCGATTCAAGCGGCAACAGCTCCGTTCTAACGTAAGACGTCTGTTTACTGTTAACGGACAACTTGATAAAAAAATCAGTTTTTTTAATGCGATATCTGTTTGCGGAGCTAAGGATGAACTGTTTTAGTGTATTTTTATTTTGAAGGGGAGGTGGGGTCAAAAGAGATGATTTTTTTCTTATCGATTTATATAAATCACTCGTCATTTAGATTCTAAGCAATTAACATTTATAATATATTATTTTACTTTCTGTGACCACAATATGTCAATACTGTAATGGATATTAAAAAGTGTACCAAAAGTTGAAACATGAAAATTATAGTATTTATAGATGTTTCATAGGTTTTATTGTCACTATTTTATTTTCTTAATAATATGTAATATTTATTTTACAATTTTAAAAATAGTTTATATTTTATACTTATCGTTTTTTTTTTAAATAGATAACAGAATTAATTTAGAAATGGGAGTTAGTACTCCATATATTTTCACTTTTATTGTTTTCGTAAATTTATACTTTAAACATTAACATTTAACAACTATGTTATAAATTAATGAACTAATATCAGATATTATGACGCTAACATTAAAAAAAAAAAAATGTTGGTTAAGGATTGTTTTTTTTTCATTTTACACAGACTTTAAATACGTAAATCTTATATTTCATAAAATAATATTTTACATAAGCTGTATACCTACGAGTTACCAATATTTTTTGTATTTTTTTTTTTTTTTAAATAAACAAATTTTATAAAATTCATGTACAATTTAATATAGTAATGCATTAGGTATATCTTATAATATCAATATAAATTTAAAAATTAAATTAAAAACAATTTTAAATGCATTTTAAACTATAATTTTCGACATTTTATATCGCATTATTTTGACATTTTTAATGCATTTTTTAAAAAGTTTTTTAGTACATTAAATTCACAAGCCCTAATTATTACAGTAGACCATATCTTTGAAATTATATGTTAAATTAATTTTTTTATAGACATCAACCAAGAAACCATTATTTTTGAGGAATTTTTTGAAACTGCTCTAGGAATTTTAAGTCACGTAGTATTAGATTTGACCCGTTGAACTCTTAGGTCGATTAAATTCTACTGGGAGGTATTAAATTAAAAACGACATAGGTAGCATATATTTTGTAGAGTATTTTGTTTGGGTACTTTGACTTGAATACTTCAGTTGATATAACACTGCAAAATAATTTTTTGTTTTTTAATAATTAATTACACATTTCTCGATTTACGATAGTAGGTATGACATTTATTGTGTATTTGCTTTATCGTAGAAATTGAGGCTGGTATGTGCACTTGCATTCTTAAAATACCATTATTTTATACATCAAGATTTTATTTCGCAAGATCAATATTGATAGATCTACAATAATATTATATTTTATTACTATTATTTTTATCATTTTTTAAATATTCAACTACATTTAGATTATTAGCCTACTTTTAGTTATAAGTAAATACAGGAAATAATTTTTTTAAATTAATGAACATTTTTATAATATTGTTAACTTAAATTAATTTAATGAAAAAATATTATGTATTGATTCAAATTTTTTTTTTTAAATATTTTGTGCTTTTTGTATTGAAGATGAATTATTGATGTTCTTATGTTTCAGTGTATTAACATTAACTATTTAGGAGCTTATTAGAGAAGTTGACTGCTTTTGTGTGTTATTGTTTGGTTTTCTTTTCATGTGTCACAACTCACAATATCTATTATAGTATTTTAATTTACAAACATATCACATTCCGGAATGTCATTAACGTTTAATAAGATAGAAAGTGAAAAATTATTTTTCTGGCTTTATTTGTCTATTTATCTATTAAATTGTTTAATTTCATGTTTGCACTAGGTTTACTAGTGGTTAGTACATATTAATCGATAAAATAAATTTTGATTTCTAAATTTATGCTATCAATTATCATAATAATTATAAATTAATAATAAAATATAGGTATTCAAATAACTAATTCTCTATAAAAACATTTTAGAACTAAAATTGGTTCTATTAAGTTATTTTTTTTTCTTTTATTATTAGTATTCAAATATTAATTCGAGCGGAAAAAAAATTAACAGACAAATCCATTTGAAATTTAAACTAAATAATTAAATTTGTGGTTTTTTTTAAGTGTCTTCTATTACTATATATAATATTAGTGTTTCATATTATTTAATATGCATATTATAAATCCAACATATCACTTCACTGAAAAAATTACAGTAAATGACATTAAATAATACTTAGAATTGAAACGAGCTATTTTTCCCGTTATAGTAATACCTATTGTTTAGGCACATATAACTATGTATAAGTAATACATACAGTAGGTATTAACGCATTTAATCGTTAAAACAATTGTATACTTGACGTTAAATTTTAAACTAAGTGTAGTTATCCGTACCACTTATTATGAGGATAATAATACGTATTAATGATGAGTTGACGGATTGTGATTTTTTTTACGGAGAAACACCTACACGTTTATTTCTATATTTTTTTTTTTTTTTTTTGAATGTTTTACCTGCCTACGTCAATGCTATAAAATGTAATCCGAGGAATCATTTTGCGAATTTATGTTATATAAGACATTTTTTTTTATAAACTATCGAAGGTGTATACGTGATGCGAAATCGATATTGCTAATTTCAACAGAAACGACATAAATAATTAATAACTATTCTAAGCCATCAAGGTATTCATTGTTTAACATATTTTACATATTTATATTTATAATATAAATAATTTTCCAATTATCTAGTTCTAATTATTTTTTATACTCTGTTAAAAAAGGAATTCAATAAAATATTTTCCAACATCACAAAGCCAACATTATTACGCGCCTATTAACGTTTGTGGAATACCTATATAGTGTAATATACCTACGTAATATGCATTTCAAAGCTTGTTAATTAACTCGTTTAAACTTATTCAATTGCAAACTTGCAAGCGATTTAACGTAAAGATTGTCGTACATTTTGTTTTTAATTAAGTATCTATACACTATACAGCCGCCAAACGACATTCTGGTGGCATATATAACTGTTATTGTAACAGTTTATGCGATTATTAGGTATACATTTGTACAGCACATTCCGATTATAGTCTCTAGCCAGACGTGTGTATAGTTGCCCTTTTGGAATTTGTGGGCATAAAAATAATATAATATATGTAAGCTCATAACACATTAATCTCCATCTACAGAACAACGACGACGACGACATTAGCTTGAAAATAGTCTATTTTTAGGGATAACGCGCAGAATCATAATAATTGTACCCAGCACCGGGGACGTCTCTAATCATTGTCGGACTTGTTTAAATATTTATAAAAACCGTAAACAAAACGACTCCCTCATGGCCCCACGACAACTTGCACGGTCTACACGCCGTGCCACTATAATATAATGTATCGTATTTATAAGTATTTTTTTAATTAATCAATTTTTTTTGCCAAGTAGGAACGTTGACAAAAAATATTTTTTTACTTTTGTCGATGACGGAATTTTTATAATACTATAACTCTATAATGTTATTATTGTCATTGAATACATTCCTATAACTATAAAGTATGATAGGTAATGAATTAGTTTTGTAAAAAAAAAAAATGCATATAAAAATGTATAGGTAATAAATTATCTAGCTCTCTAGTATTTTATTTAAGTTTCAAACCTATAAGCAAATCGTAACTTATGTTGATTTGTTTTCAGTAATATTGAATTTAATAAACATAATTTGTAATTATTTCAGTTAGACAGATAGAAGGATACGTCATGGTAATTTTTTTCTTTTTTTTCGAAACTATATGCTATCTAAAAAAATAATTTTTTTTTTCAAATTCGTTAGTTCGTAGTTTCGTACTTACAATATCAGTATAACAGTTGTGGCAATAGTTTTCTTTGTTTGAAATTTTCATTACAACTCAATTACTCATCGTCTGATCAAATACAATAATATTGTTAGTGACAATTATCATTTATATCTGGGCATGTATAATTGATACATGTTTAACAATTTTCATATTTTTTAATGATAAAGTCGTTTACATTTCGAAGAAAAATGTATCCTAGGCAGGGGCGTAGGTATAAATTTCCTATGGGAAGGGTTTAAAGTAGAAATCGTGAGATGGTCAGGAAAATTTATATTTTTGGTTAATTTTATCTAGTGTATATTTAGTTTTCAATGGGGAGTTTGAAACCCTCACCCCCCCCTTACCTACGCCCTTGATCCTAGGTCAGAATACAGCTCAAAGTCATTATGATACTATTATAGTAGTATTATTATTACTATAATAGTGATATAGGTACCTTTTAAATGTAAAATATCTAGAATTTTAAATAAAAATGTTCTTTTTCAGTTAGTTATAGTTTGATAATTAATACTATAGAATCAAATTTTAATTTTATTATTTAAGTATTAACATGTTAAAGACTGACGACTACCCATATATCATATAGGCACTGCAGGATAGTTGATGTATTATAAAAATATGCAAAAATAAAAATAATAAATAATAACATTTTAAAAGATTAATCCGTACCTATGAGCGAAAAGCGATTGCAACCATTTTTAACAATATAGTCACTCGGTTATAGGTAACGTTTACCTATCGGTTACGTCATATGATAATATACAATATATTATAACATATATAATATTTTTCCTTTTGTTTTTTGGCTGGTCAGCCGACAGCCAAATCGAGAACAACGGTCGTCAATTATTATTGTTGAGGTGGGCCCGTCGTCGTGACAGTTCACGTCATTTGTGATTGGTTCGAGTCACCGCGTTATTTTTAGGTTAGTTTATTTCCGTATGAGTTTCATTAACGCCACAGCGACCGGCAGTAGAAAAAATAAGGCGCACTCCGTCCTGCGGTAATAATGCTGTAGGTATATTTACATAAAACTCTGCTACATTATTTATTATAATTAATATTAAAAAATGACCATACGGCCGATAACATGATCGTGTTGTTTTGGTATTTGGTGCGATTGCTGTTGACGGCGTTCCGCAAGCCAAAACCGTAAGTACCTAAATAAAAAATAAACTCAGATTTATTCGAGTACAGCGTTATACTTTACCACGTCTTATTTATAATATCAAACATTATGCATGTCATACCCATTAGGTATTATGTACCTAGCATGTATCTTCGTTGTACATTATAGTAGTGTACTAATGTGTAATAATTGTAATTTTAAATTTAAAAAAAAAAATAATTGTCCTTGACCTCGCTAACAAAAATTCGAATTGAACCACACAAGTTTAATAGGTACTTACATAATATTATGTATATTCTATATACAATTTTACAATATCTGTGATATTTACTATGGTGTTGCGGAGAAAAAAATAACCCAATTATTTACCTACTGCGTTTTTTTAAATATAATTTTCAATTTTATTTATAGATTTGTTTTGTGCATTTTTAATGGAATGTTTATCAAGCACAAAATTCAAATAAATTATTTTGGCATAAAACATTGTGTCCCGACGCAAATAAAATAGTTTAATAATATGGATATTAATATATTATTATGAGTTTTTTTTTTTTTTTACTGAAAATTTTTTCGTTTTATAGGTCGGGCGGAAGTCATGCAATTACTTTTGGAACATCTACTCGTGCCGGTGATTCTTTGACTACCCTTACCATGAAGTCGAGTAATCATTCGGATACCGAAAGTAAGGATTATCGGGGTGGCTCATCGAGTACCGTTGGCCAAGAAGATCTGATTCCAATATTTTTGAGACGTCTTAACGACCTTAACATCAGAGTCGGAACCAGAACTAGGTTTTTGATTGAACTCGACGACGCTACGGGTGTTCAGGTATTTTATACGATTGAAAAATAATATATGTATCTTATAATTAATATGAAATTTTAAAACCTACTTACACAGTTCGTTTATTTTTGTTGATATTCGTCGTTTTTTTTTTCTAAATATTTATTGAACTAATGACTATGGACAAGTTTTTGTAATTGACTCTATTCTATTAATTATATAATATAGTATTCGGATTCATATTCTCCAATCTCTATTATAGTTTTGTGCGCCGTTCGTTGTGTCGAATTTTATAAACAAACTCGATGTCGCAGACGAACCACGTGACGATTTGGTACGTCAGTCGTCGAGTATATATAATAATAGAACGGTACATTTCAATGACTACAAAGCAATGCATGTGGTCTAAAAAATAAAAAAGTTATATTTTTGATAACAAATGCACAAAGTATTGTCTTAACCAGTATAGAGAATACTATGCATGTTGATCTATTATAATACAGTTGGTTTAAAATACCTGTAAATTAGGGTTAACGTGATACCATAAAATACATAGGCACCTAATAATATTTTATGGTATAACAGTGTATGGTGTTAAAAAAATAATTCAGTAACAGGAAAAATTACCCAAAACCAATAACCTAGATCTCTAAATAAGGGTTAATAATTAGTATTCCGAAAAAGCTGCTAGTCTTACTCTAAATATTACATACTAATAGATAATTCAAAATATATAAAATATTAAATGAGGAAAAACCATATAAATATAGTAAACTAGGCTTAAACTGGTGGGGTGAGGCGAGTGGGGGCAACTGCTCCTCCTTGATCTTTTGTAAAATGTATTTATTAGGTAGTTTTAGTCTCTAAGTTACGACATAAAATAAAGTTCCCCCTCTCATACAAATTGCCCAAGTTACGCCAACGAACATAGTGTAATTTATTGTTATTTATTATCGAGCAGGTTCGTTGGTACCATAACAACACAGAAGCCAACAGTGAAAGGTACCAATACATTCACGAAGGAGGGTTTTATTGTTTGGACATTGTCCCTGTGACGTTATTTGACGAAGGTCTATGGGTGTGCACCGCGCAAAACTATGCCGGTAAATCGTCGACTGCTGCTCATTTATCGCTTACCGGTGAGTACGCAAGGAATAGAATAGTTTCTATCCTAATTGAATATCTTCTACCTTTATCCTGTCTTGTAAATAATACTTTTTTTTTATCATTATTATACAGAATACCTAGGTATTTTAATAAAAAAATATTAGTAAATAATTGTTCAAATATTATTTTATACATTGTATGTCCAATATCAATAGTTTTATTTTTTCAATCATAATATTATAATAGTTTGAGGTATGCATTTTTTTATTTTTTTGGTACTTTATGATAAGTAAATATTCACTGCTTAAAAATTAATATGTATATTTGAAAATAGCATATAAAATAGTGAGTATTTTGGAGTTTGTTATTTACTCAACTTTGAAATATTTTTAAATATTATTTTTACAGATACAGATAATTTTTTAATTATAAATAAATTATGGTTATAAATAATGTTTATTAATTGTTTTAAATGTTTTAATAGATTTTTATTAATTTTTTTTTCGAAATATTAAATCTTTATTGCCTACTTATATTATTATCCTTACATGAATTTGGATTATAGTTCCTAAAGCTTTCAAAAAACCGATTTTCGTTGAACAACTGAAAGCAGTGCTGACGCAACGCGGAATCGTCTCACTGGAGTGTAAAGTGATCGGCGTTCCGACTCCCAAGTTACGATGGTACAAAGACGACAAGGAGATCAAAGCCGGCGACATATTCGCGCTGACGGCGAATTCCGAAGAAGACTGCTTGGGCATATACACATGTGAAGCAACAAATGTCATGGGCACCGCGCTGTCTACGTCAAAAATACAAGTGACTCATACGCCACTTGATGGAAACCGCGACGCAGACAGGTATGTGCCATATGGTAACGATGTGACTTAATACGTAACTAGTGTACTCGTATACGTTTGTTACGACGAGAATTTATTTCGTTTTAAATCATATGTGTTTTTTTAGTCTTATACCATACGGACCGCCACCGAAGTTCGTGAAATTTTTAAAAGATGCATCCGGTAAAGTCGGCAGTGTATTGTTTTTAGAATGTCAAGGTAATTTTTATAAAAATAGTTGTGACATTATATATATATATATTGTATAATTCAAAAGTATATTTGAAATATTGACAATAAAAGGGCCCCAAAACTAATTTTACATTTTTACTAAAAAATGTTAACTAAAAAACGTATAGTTGGATCAATAGGCTGTAGTATGCTACTTGAGTCTTGAGTATATTTTGCAAGTAGGTACCTATGTTTTCGGGAGGCAATTTGACCATATTTTTCTTCTTACCTGCCATAATAGTTGTGACCAAGTTGCGTTCATAATAATTATAAATATTTATAATATACCTATCTTTGTTATGTTTGCGATTTGCGTTAAAATACTATCAGCAATCAGCATGTAAAGCATTTCATTCCAAATTCAACTCATCTTTTTATTCCAGTCATCCAAGTGTACATTAATTTATAAATGTTTTAAAATTATTTTAAATCAATAATTATGTGTTATTTATGAGCAAAAATGCATTCAAAAAAGTTATAGAGCAAAAAAAAACCTACCAAAACATTGACCATTTAAATAAAATAAAATCAGAAAAAACAAATTCCGCTTTAATATATTTAAAAAAAACTTTTCACTTAAATTTCAGCCAACATAATTTTAATAAAGTCATTATTAATAATAAATATTTTTTAAGTATACAAAATCGTTTTAATATTTTGTTTACATAATTTATTAATATTTTTATAGTTTTATTTATTTAAATGTGATGTGATAATGTAATGCATAAT
Organism: Aphis craccivora; assembly: GCA_009835225.1. Classification (NCBI taxonomy): domain Eukaryota; kingdom Metazoa; phylum Arthropoda; class Insecta; order Hemiptera; family Aphididae; genus Aphis; species Aphis craccivora. Next base: position 10,915 of record VUJU01003386.1, on the reverse strand, counting down.
ATAATCAAATATACCAAGTGGAATCATACCTATGCAACTAATTTATTCTGTTACCTATAGGTACAATAGTTTGTAATAATTAATTTATACTATGATTAAGCTTAATTTATGTGAGTATACGAGGCAAAAACGCTGTCTAAAAAGTAACTATTATTGGACGCTAATAGGCTTTGAACCGACCCTTTTTTGGTAAGATGTAAATTGCCTACTGATAGTAATCTCGGATACAAATAGTATGCGCCGATTTATAGTATGTTAAATTAATATGGTGTATGAATTCAGTATCATCAAACTAAACTTACTTTTAAGTTTTAACTGTTATTCTTATAATATCAAAATGTCTAATTTTTTATTGATGAATTTTGGTTATTTTAATTTTATTAGCGTCAATGATTTGTCATGTTTAGCAGTTTAGCTGTAGTATTATCATACATCGATTATTTTTCTAGTCGAAGTACCACCATGGCCCCGAAGTATTGGATGGTACAACAACAATGGCATAGTAAACGAAGGACCGTTGTACCACCTAATGGCTGATGGCTTGGGCATGTACGGCATAGAAATAAAATCACTAAGAGCCGATCACAGCACTACTTGGAAATGTGTTGCTACCAGTTCAACGGGAGCAAAGGCCGTTACTTCCTGTGTGGTCTCGGTGTCATGTAATATTGTTTAAAATATTGTACTTTGCGTCATATACACTTATTTAACACTACAACGTATTTGAATTTCCTTTTTGTCTTCTCAGACCCAAAAAATTACCGGGTGCCAAGATTTTTAGAAAGCCTAAGAGCAATAATGACCGACGAAGGCTTAGTAAGTTTTGAATGCAAAGTCATCGGATATCCCACACCACAACTCTCTTGGTTCAAAGACGGCAAGCAACTTCAACCCGGAGACGTTTATGAGTTAACTGGAAGTAAATCTTTAGGTAAAACAGGAAATTACATTGAAATTAAAAAATACTATTGAAAGTTTGAAGAGGGTATTGTATATGTAGATATTATGATATTATGATTATATTATTTAGGTAGCTATTGCTGTGTCGCCCGAAATTGTATGGGCGAAACAAGTAGCATTGCTGAACTTACGATAGAAGACATCCAAAATCAACTGAACGAAAGTGAAAAACTTCAATTAACTTCAAATACACAGCCACCACGATTTCTATTGGGACTTAAGAGTATTGAGGCTAATATAAACGAATCTTTTGTTTTTACGATCAAAGGTCGGTGCATTAAATTCTAGTGTTAAAAAAAATGATTAATTAAAAACATAGAAAATAAATAAACTGTGTTTAAATTAACATTTTAAAGTAACTAACTTTTTTTTACAGTTACAACTGAATCTACTCCTTCAATTAGTTGGTATAAAGAAGACGAACAATTAACTGAATCAAATCGGTATCAATTTTCTTCTGAAGACAATGGAACATATATGCTAAGTATATTGTCACTTGAAATTGATGATCAAGCTGAATGGAAGTGTGTAGCGATCAACAGGTATGGTCAAACTGTAACGTCCAGTTTTCTGAAGTTAAATATTCCAAAAACATTCAAAAGTCCAAAATTCCTCGAAGAATTGAGAATAGCGTTTTCGAACGAGGGGTCGGTCAACTTGGAGTGCAAAGTACATGAACACTTCAGACAGAATTTCTACATACGAAATAATTGTGTTCGTCTAATTTAATATTTTTATGTTATCTCAGGTGATTGGTGTTCCTCAACCACAACTAAAATGGTTTAAAGATGGCCAAGAGCTAAATCCTGGTGATATGCACAAAATAATTTCGGGTCAAAGTGGTACATGCTGTCTGGGAACTTACACCTGCCAGGCACACAACTGTATGGGCACGGTATCCAGTTCAGCAACACTGTTAACAATGGAAGGTAATTTCGTACCCACTTTATTGCATATTATATTTATTGCTTCTGAAATGAGAGAATTATTATACTTTTGTCCCATTTCAGATAAGTCTACAGTTAAATCGTGCGCATCGGAAGAGTATCTGTCCGTAGGAAATCCGCTTGTAAGAAATGAATCATTATCAACGATTCCTGAAGAGCGAACTAGCCAAATGGAAAAATCTTACACTATCGAAGAACCTGCTGATATATCGTTTTCATTTGACGGCAAAGAAGTAACTGTTTCGCTTTATGAAACTCCGGACTTAACGCATGACGAAGCACTGCAAATTATTGAAATGTATGCGGACGAACTTTCTGAACATATATCAGGTATTATATAATTTAATTAATTATGATTTAACAAGATGTTATACAACTATTGTTCCTAATATATATTTTCTGATTAAATTGACTTGGCTTTAACATTTTAATTCACAGAAGACAATGTTGTTGATTTACCATCATTGCGAATTGTAAAAGAATCGTCGATTTCCGGACCAGTTATGATGGAAGCTTTGGTTATAGACGTACCTATCGGTTTTTGTAGACAACAAATAGTATCGGACACTGAATTTGATGGTGTTTCACTGACCGAAGATATAACTCTTGGAAATAACGATAAAAGTGATAGTATATGTGAAAATAGTCTGGAATATTTTTCCGATCATTTTTCGTCTGGAAATTCAAAACGTGAGGTATTTTACAGTGCAAGTGAGACAACGCCTAAAAATTCATCAATGGTTTTAAAGCAGCAATCTGAAAACGATGGACACCAATCTTTCCAAACGCCAAAACTATTTATGTCAGACTCCGACGATCAGATTCTAACGCAATTAAAATTGGATGAAAGAATTTCGCCTAATAATTCTAGACACGTAATTGGGCCATTGGCTCGATCTGAAAGCAATAACACCGAAGAAGAAGTGTCTGAAACACTAGCTGAAATAGAAAACGAACCACCATTATCACATAATTATTGCGCATCTGAAATCGTAACTCAATCTGACGAAGATGGATTATATTCAACAGTATTAAATAAAATACGAGACAAGGGAATGGCAAGTGTGGTACTTAGTTCAGAAGAAGACGATGTTTTAAAAATTATTTCGAGACCGAATGTGGATGAATTTTTAAAATACATGAAAATTATTTTGGAAGGATCTATAGTAAAAATGAACACACACGAACATTTTAATTTCACTAGTACAACGACTGAACTTGAGCGTTCGATTCAAGCTCTACATTCACTTGCTTGGAAATTCATCGAAGAGACGGAAAGACACGATGTAACGGAGTTGGATAAAAACACTGCTGATAATGTTTCGAATTTAATGACTGCAATAAATGCGAGTTTGTTAGCGTTAGAACAAATCGATGATCCATTTGGTGTTTCAGACAACGTATTAAACGAAATTCAATCATTAGTATGTTTTGATTTAGAAACACTTAACAATAGCGATCTTTCGGCTTCAGTAATTTTAGACCGTTTGTCTGATCAAATTAAAAACTTCACAATTGTTGTTAATAAGCAGGTCACCCGAGTCACAGAACAACGTATTATAGCTGTATTACGAAACACAATCGGCACTACTTTGGTGTATATTAAAACTCTACAACAGAATTGTTCTAAAATAAAATGCGTGGATATAAATTCATTGGCACCTTTATTTTCGATGGTACAGCCATTAGAAACAATTTTAAATGATATAGCTATCATGGAAGAGGCATCAATAGATGATAACAAACCTCACCTTAGATTGAAACAAATATTAATACCTCCAATTAGTTCTATTGCGTTTTCTTTAGACAGTCTAAGTACAGCATTAAAAAGCGATAGTTCAAACGACGATCAAGATTTGAAAGGTATTTACGATAGAATAAGTGATTCAAATAATCAATTTATGATACTTGCTTCGCAAGGCATGGACAGTAATAAAATAGCCGAGTGTTTCATATCATTTACAAAACCTATTAACGATTTATGCTGTCATCTGAGACGGTTAGGCAGATCAACGGAAAATATTGTGTCTTCCGATTATGGGTCAGATGATAAACTCTTACTAGATTTTGAAACAATTTTCGATGAACTAATGATAGATATTGACACATTAATCAACAATGTAAATTTTGTCCAAGATTCCGAAAACAATATGAATCCTTTAGGATCTTTATTAGAACCTTTGCAAGATATGAAAATCGGGTTATTTCAAGTTAACCAAGTTTTACTTTCGAACCAAACTGGATCAACCTTGAGTTATGAAGTAATGAGTTGTTTTGAACATTTATCTCAGCAATTAGTACAACTAAATAATTGTATTGCAAATCAATCTATAGTAGAAGAAACAGACAAAGAAATCCCATTTGAATCTTCAATAAAAATGATGCAAAACATTCTTTTTGACGATGCTATAGATGATTTAGGTGTAAATGGAATACTTTTTGGCAGTGTAATGAAACCACTTTTGCAACTTCAAAATCTTATTGTCTCAAAAATGGCTTCAGTAGAAAGTGATCTTAGTTTTTCAGAACACACTGATGTTACAGGTGGGGCTTGTGATACTCATTCATTGAGTTTGTCATTATCAAATAACGCACAAACCATCTTCAATAAGACTACCGATGAAAATTCTAAAAAGGTTATAACTGAATCATCAATAATAGATAGTTCAGATAACGATTGTGAGAAACAAAATAAATTACATATAACTAATTCTGAAATCAATAAAGATTCAATAAGTTTTGAAAATAATGTTCATAATGATTTGGTTATAAAAAGAGGTTTTGAATGTGATATCGGTGACACATTTAAAGATGAAGAACCAAATATTATAACATCTGAAGATGATCGTGATAATTCTGGTTTTGAAGCACTATTTGATGAAACTGATTTAGAAACGATAAGTGATTTCGTTGAAGATGGATGTATGGATAATATCATAAATTCTAAAGTTGATCAGAAATTTTCAGATTTGAGTGTAAACGATAGCGAAACCGTGCATAAGGATATCGATAACATTATCCCGGAACATGTATTAGAATTATTAGAAAAAAATAACCAACAGGACTTGGTTTTAAATTCATCAGTCGATTTATTCGATGAACTTCAAGAAACATTAAAACATAATATATCAGAAAAAGCAAAGGATAAATTCACTGAAATCTACGACTTGGATACTAATACATTGAACATCAAGGATTTACAAAAAAATAATTCGAAATATAGTGATCTACATAACGATAACTCTAATAACCTGTTAGATGATTTATTAGATGTAACAAAAATAAATAATTCAACAATTATTATAAATTCTGATAAATTAACTAAACAAAATATGATAGAATTGTCTGAAGTGAACAATGAACAGATGAAACAATGTAATGAGATCGTTTTAAAAATAGATCAAAACGAACCATTCAAAAATAAAGATTTATATATTAGTGATCAAGATGCTTACAAAAAAGAGCAAGTATTTGAAATAGAACAGGATGTAAATTTTATTGAGAATGTAGAATGTTTGGATTCAGATAAATCAATATCTAATAACACAGTTATTACAGTCAATGAAATTTCTGATTCAAATGAAGTTAAAATTAAAGAAGTTGATAATACCGACAATTCAAAAACTATAGTTAATCTACTTGAATCTACGAATGGAAATGTTTCACAAATAGTTTATGAAGATGTGCCATATGAAAGTGCATCCAGTTTCAAAAATGAAATTTTGGATTCTTTGCTATTGAACAAATCAAATTCTAATGAATCTATTAAAAATATAAAAATTGTTTCCAGTGAAGATAAAATTGATCATAATAAGTTAAATGAGTCAGAGAAATTGAATATATTAAGTAATGATAATAACACTGCGAATAAAGATACATTATTGATAAAAGAAATTGAAGAACCGTCTATCGCAGAGAATGTTACTTATAATTCAGTTCACCAAGACTATAATGCCATAAATGAAATTGATTCTATTTATAATGCAGGGGCCAATATGAATATTCAAGTTTCACAAACTAGTATTGAAGAAGAATTTAATACGGAAAAGGATAATAAATTAATTCCAATTGACAAAAGCACTAATGCAATAGAATTAAATAAAGTATTTGTAACATTGGTGGAAGAAAAACATGATAGTACATTAGAAACTAATTTATTGATTGAAAATCAAAATACTTCAATTGTTGAAGAAATATTGAATGATATAAAACAAAATGATGATATAGATTTAATAAATAAAATTAATTGCAATGTTGAAGAAAGAGAGCCTACCACAGAACCAGATTCATCTATAGGTTATACTAGCTTAATGACAGACTTGGAAGATGATATTATTAAAGATATCACTGAAAAACAAAAAAGTGATGACAAAAATTTAAGTTTGATAAAAAATGAAAATAATGATTCTGGTACCTTTGAAATAGATCAAAACATTAATTTTGATAAAATATTACACCAAGATTTGCAACTAAACATAAATACAACTTCTGTAACTGATAATAAACAAATTGTAAATAATTCTACTATAAGTGAAAACAATGCAAATTTAATAACAAAATTAAATGTTGATCAAAGTGAAGAATATACTCAAAATCTGCCCAACCAATTTATTAATGAAATACTAAATGAAAAAAATGAAAGTGAATTAATCAATGAAAAAACTTTAGAAAATGTCCAACAGAAGGGTTTTACTATTCAACAAAATAACATATATTTGCAGCTATCTAATGACGAAGAAAAAGCTGTTGATGATTTAAATGAGCAATGTGAAACTTTATCAGAAATTAAAGAGAATAATGAAGTAGAATTTATTGATTCAAAAAAAGTTTTGCCAACAGAAATAATTTACTCGGGAGATTTGATTGATATTAAAAATGTTGAAGAGTGTGTTATTGATAATTCAAACCGTATTGATGATTTATCTATAAGTAACGTCGACAACGGTGTTCATATGCCAATTCATATGCCAGTTACTGAATTGTCTGAAATGGCTAAATTAAATGTATTAGATGAACAATTAGTAGTAATGAGTTTAAATGCTGAAGAATCAGAAAAAAGTAGAAAGGTATGTGAATGTAGTATTGAAAATAATGAGTTTATTGACAATATAGAAATTCAATTTAAAAATGGTGTAACTAATGATTTTGAAAATACAGTTCATTTGACTTTAAATGAAAAAGAAAAGTGTTCCGAAGAGAAATATTCTGACAACGATATTACAGAAATATCAATGAACGATAATGAAAATTCTATCAATACATTAAATAAGTCTCTCGATAATTTTAAACAATCTAATATTACAAATATTATAGATAACAATAATACAAATCTATTGGACAGTACATTAATTAATAATGAAATAATTACTTTGGAGAAAATTCAACCAACTGATCAATATAAATTTGAAGAAAATCATGTTGAAATACAATTCAAAGAAAATATTGAATCTAGAAATGAACAGTCTATAGTTTTAGATGATAAAGATAACATCACAAATAATGTAGAACATTTAGAAAGTAAAAATGAAGTTTTTTACTTCCCAGATGATGTTATCGAGAACGATGAAGAAAAATCTTGTTGTGAAATTCATAAAATACAAAATGATGGATCCATAATGATCAACGAATCACCAAATATTGAACAAACTACTGCCTTAGTACATAATGAAATGATTTCAGTATGCAACACTCAACCTCTAGATACAGTTGTTATTGAGTTTGGAAATATCAAAGAACAGAATGAGATAGAATTAAATATTCCCGAATCTACGAATATAGCAGCTCTAGAAAATACAATTGATACTACAGTAGAAACAATAAATAGTCTGAACAATGAAGCAGAAATTATGTCTAATGATAAAAATAATTTAATTTATGATGTAAATAAAGACAAATTTATCACAAAAGATTATTTTGAAACTCATAATTCAAACTTAATTGATGAAAAATCTAATTCTGTCTGCAATGAAGACGATTTGAAGAATAATAGTGACATTTTAAAAGCAATGAATAATTTCCATACAGAAAATAATGAAGAAAAAATTTTGACAAAATCACAGTTGTCTGATGAAAGTCAAATCGTAGTGTCTTTAACTGAAAATGATTGTGCCACATCTTTTGTTGACTTAGAAACAACAAAAATAAATAATGAAAAGAAAGTAGAAAGTTATAAAACACCTGTTTCTGAAAATTACATAACTAAACAAGAAAGTCCGTTATTAGTCAATGAAAATACAAAAAATTGTAAAGAAATTGCAAGTCTCTCAAATGTATGTATTGAAATCTTGAATGAAAATAACGTAAACCAACAAAACAAATTTAATGAATGTCATAAAAACATTATCTTAGAGAAATCTGACACTCTAAAGACAGTTTCACACGAACAATCTGAAATAACAAATACAATAATAAATGTTGAGAAATCAAATAGAAATGAAGATGATTTAGAAATAAACGAAACAAGTGAACAGAATCATAATACAAATGATACAGATAAAAAAGAAATTCCAATTGCAATCGATTTATGCAAGTCTATGGAAAATAAAGAAAGTCACGTTTTTAATAAAAATCAATCATTTAGTTTATGTGATACAGACATTGAAAATATGAATGAAAATCTAACAACAGATTTAGAAATTAATCAAGAAATTACTGAAAACAATATTGTAAAGCCGTCGGCTATTAAATATATTTTGGAAGGTATAGGAAATTTAAAAAACGATGAAATACATATGGAAGACAAAAATATTTCAAAGAATCTTGAAACATCAACGAATGAATTAGAAACAACTATCGACAATACTCGAAGAGTTGACTCTAATGAAAGTAAAAAACAAAAGGAAAATTCAACTAATGAAAAATTACCAAACTTAGCAGATGAATTAAATACTCTATTAGAAACTCCTAAAAATGAGTGTCTATTAATCAATAAAGAAATTGATAGTAAATTGATAGAAACCTCTAATTTTGATTTGTCTGTTGATGAATGTTTGCAGATTGACACTGTTATTAAAGCTCAACACAATAATACTTCCGCAACAGAAGAACAAAATATGTCAGTTTACAGTACGGAAAAAGTAAATGTAATGACTGAAAGTCATCCTGATAATAATCATAATGATAAAAGTAATTCGAGTTTAATTGAGATTCAAGGAAACGAAGTAAGTAATACTATAAACGATAATGAAGGAAATGAAAACTCAATAATGAAACTTGAGAGCATAAATATCGATGAAGATAAATTGACAAACGTAGTTGAAATAAAAGATCAAATTGATATTATGACTGCTGTAGAAAATAATTCCAATCTTTTAAATGACCCTATTTTTGAATACGGAATCACTGATTTGTCAAATGAAGAATCATTAAATTCTCTTTCTGTAATGCCGAAATTGCATTATACAGAAAATATCGCCGCTAATCAAACCGAATGCGTAATGTTAGAAAATACAAGTATATTGAAACAAAATGAACCTAACGCTATGGAAAATGTAGATCAATATGCACAAGTGGAACACGAATTAAACATCGCTGCTATCGGAAACATAATAATAGATTACGATAGTGTAAAAGAACATTCATTAACTGCAGATAACGAAAAAAAATGTGTAGAAAATGCAACTATTGCTGTAATTTTAGATGATCATTCGTTTAAAACCGTTTTGACCAATGTGGATGTTTTAAAAGCGCCTATTACAGATACGATAATAAGAAATGAACACACTATAACTAATGAACAATTAGAAAATTCAATAAAAGCAATACCGTATTTATGTGAAAACAAAAATTCTAACATTTTGACGATTGATGATCTAACTGAAAATTCAGATAATGTTGTCACAGAAAATGTTCAATCTGAAATCGGATCAATGAATAAACCGACAGAAATTTTGAATGAAGACATTGATAAGCAAGGTAATTTAGTATTAAAACAAGATCAGAACGAAGAAGTAGTAAATAAATTACAGCAATCTTTAAAAAAATCAAATCAAATATGTGAATCTTTAGTATTATCCAAAGATGAAAATGACATGACAGAAGAGGTTCAAAGTGATGTTTTAATTGAAAACATCAAAATAACAAAGAATGAAAAAACTAATGATACAAATGATAAAACGGATATAAAACAGAAATTAAATCCAAGATCAAAAGAATCACCATCTTTATATACGTCGACAAATAATATAAGTGTGAAAGAAAATAAAATCGATACAACAAAAACAATCAATGAAACTTTAGATGAAAAAAATATGATGTTATCAGATGAAAAGAAAAATACTGAAAAAGTAATAACTGACTTCAAATCTGAAGAAATATTGGAAAAAATCGTTAAAAGTGATGATGAGAACAAAAATAATAAAAACAATGAAATACGTAACGAAGAAAAATTGAATAAAAATGAATTAGAATTGGATAAAACCAAACGTGGAAGTAAGAAAAAGAAATCGAGTTTACGATCGGAAGATAAAAAATCACCTTCACCAGATAAAACAAAAATTACTGCAAGTGTTAGTGAAAAAGGAATTGATAAATCAAAAAAGATCGATATAAGTATTGAAGAAAAAAATAAAAATCTATCTGATGAAAATAATGATATTCAGAAAGCAGAAATTAAACTCGGTAAATTAGAACCAGAAATTGTTTCAGACAATGATAGAAGTACAGAAGAAGTAACTGAAAAAGATGTTTCGACTGATGATAAATATAAAAATAAAACAAATAATGAAACAGATAACAACGAAGAAAAATTGAATAATAATGAAGTAGAATTGGATAAGAGCAAACGTGGAAGTAAGAAAAAGAAAACGAGTTTACGATCGGAAGATAAAAAATCACCATCACCAGATAAAACAAAAATTACTGCAAGTGTTAGTGAAAAAGGAATTGATAAATCAAAAATGATCGATATAAGTATTGAAGAAAAAAATAAAAATCAATCTGATGAAAACAATGATATTCAGAATGCAGAAATTAAACTCGGTAAATTAGAACCAGAAATTGTTTCAGAC
>VUJU01003385.1:8010-20532 GCA_009835225.1 Aphis craccivora | reverse complement strand
AATTTGTAAACATTGAACCATTGATTATAAATACTAGTATTTAATATATTATTTATTTACTAGATATATTATAATATTATTTAAAAGTACCTATTAAAAATATTTTAAATTTGTATATTTTATTTAATTATTTAATGATAACAATTTTTAATTTTATATTAAATGTACATGGAAAATTTAATTACCTATATTTTATATGTTTATAAATATTATAATTGTAAAAAACCTTTTTTTGTTTTTTGTAAATTACTATGCCAGGGGCCCAATCATAAGCCAGACCGACACTGCATGTACGTAAAATAAAACTTAAATATAAAATACTATAGCTATCACCCGCGTGCTCCGTCCCCGTGGATAGTTGTTTGCAAATTATGGAGCTGTTTCAAATTCTGTCTAGTTGTCTTATAGTTATTTCGATCATAAAATGCTATATGGACATATGGTATAATGTTATACCTACACAAAATAATAATAATTTAAGGTATTTATAAATTCTCATAAATATACTTATAGATAATAAAAACAATTTTTTCCTCACATTAATACCATTATTCTTATACCCGGCAAGTATATTATATAGGTAACAATATTATCACGTCATTAAATGAATAATAATAATAATGGTTATTAAATAACAACATTGCAAGGCATGGCATTCTGTGGGTTATCGCATCATACAGCCAATCAGCGCGCTACTGACTTAATATACTACTTCTCTAATGGTTATTCAGGGGCGTCATTTCAATATTTGCTAGGGTAGGGCATAATAATGACTGGCCCTATAACTTTAAAAATTATAATCTTAACGCACATAAACATATAATGTATTATAATCTTCAATGTAGTTTACTCTGAAAAACCAAATAATTAATAATATTTTTATAATATTAATAATAGTTTCCCAATAAAATATTCATTAAAGTACCACCACTGTGGAACTGTTTCACTAAGTATACCTCATTTGAATTATAACATTTAACAATTATAATACTTAAATTTAAAAAGCAATAAGCATAGGTAAGTAAATAATACAAAAAAGAAATTAAAGGCTAAAATATTTCTTTATTTTTTGTTACTTTTACAATTAAAAGAAATAAATAGAATAATAATAATAATAATAATAACGTATTAATTATATTATGAAATACCTACCACAAACTTATATTTTTATATTATATATTATATTCTAGAATAGTCAGTAGATCAGTGTCGGTCTGGCTTATGATTGGGCCCCGGCACAGTTATTTACAATGGGCCATTTTACAAAAAACAAAAAAAAGTTTTTTACATTTATAATATTAAAAAACATATAACATAAATGTAATTGCGCATTTTCGTGTATATTTAATATGAAATTAAAACTTTTATCATTAAACAATGAAATAAAATATACAAATTTAAAATAATACTTTTAATACTTTTTAATAATATTATAATATGTGTAGTAGGTACCTAGTAAATACTAGTACCTATTTATAACCAATGGTTTAATGTTTTCAAATTGATTCGATTGAAATCCAAGTCTGGAATCGCGAGTTAATCTAATATTATTTCCATTTAGGTATGGGCCCCTAATTATTAGGGCCTAATACATATATAAAATGTCCAGGGGTGGCCCAAACTGACACTGTAGTATGATTCATCGTCGATTCTATATACACATTCTGAAGTGGGTCATGGCGATTGCTTAACTATATAGTATATATAGGTACGCTTTAAATAATTGTTTTAATATATTAATAATAATAATACATATACGTCAAAATTTAAATTTTGTATGAGAGACAAAAAACTTATTTTGTGTAACTTATTATGTTCCCTTTTTGAAATAAATTAAATAAAGATACACTTTCTGTTATTATAACGTATTTCGATTTTACAACAAATAGTGTGCTTAGATACAAAAAAAATAACATATTTCTGTAAAAATCTAAAAATGTCAAAATATTGGACATGTTCCCTAACAAAAGTGGTACTAAAATCTTCAATATAGACTGTTATCAGGTATAACAGTAAAACATTTGGTGACGATACGTTGAACGGTGTGAATTTGTTTGCGTGACGGGAAATGGAGTCTTGCTTTTATAGTATAGAAAAAATGTAATCCTTTTCTCTATCAAATAATACATAGGTATATATATGTTATATTAATATTTTGCACTCGACAATGATTGAATACATCAGTCAAGGTAATAGCTTAATCCCTCAAAAACTATTTTCGATGGACGTATATTATAATATAGGTACCTAGTTATAATCTTTGAGTTTTAAGTTTCCGAAAATATTAAATAATTTGTTATTTTATTGAATTATAGTTATATAATATCGTGATCATTAAATTATTGTAGGTGTTGTTTGTTTATTTTTATCGATTTGGTTTATTTATGGTATAAATAATTTGAGGTTTGAAAATATTTAAAAATGTTGATATTATCATATCATTCAATTATTTGTATTTGATAAGTAAGATTTATTTTTAGTTCCTTAAATTGTATTATATTAAATACATTTAATATAATTATTATGATAAAAGCTTAATAGAGATAAGTTTATATCAGATTTGATGAATAGTAATGAATAAAATATATTATAACCTTTCGTTTCAAGATTTGTCAAAGTTACTTCATTAACTAAATTATCGTGAAATTATATAACTATACATCGTAAAATAACTCCAAGAACTACTCTATACCTACACATTTTCTTTTTATAATATTAAAGTGTTCCATTATTTTATAATTTCATAACGAGTATTGATTATCGGAAAAGTTAATAGTAAAATTACGGAAATTAATAAATATTTTACTGTTTTAATTATTCTTAGATTGCATTTAGTTTTAATTTAAGCTTAAAGTTTATTTATTTAAGTTGAATTTTATATAAATCAAATTTAATTTTCTATATATTATGGAATATGGATATTTATAATAGGCAATATTACTTATGTATAGTTCTATATAGTAAATAAATTAAACAACAACCTATTGATATACATAGACGGCAATAAAAAAATAATATTGCATCTGTATGTATTTACATTTCAAATAATTAAATAAGCCAAAGTGATAGTTAAATATGCTAGATAACATTAAATATATAATCAAAAATAAATAAATAAATACTAAGCTAAAATTTTGTCATTACATGTTGGAACGTTCTATATTTCACATTAATAATACTTTAGTCATTCAGTTGTTAATGTTTTCTTACATTGTGTACCTGTAAACAAAAATGTTGAATAACGAGCGAAATATAAGTAATAACTACAATGGGGGCAGATAATAATATTAATTATCCTTATCCATGCATATTTTTTTAATTCACTATCCATTAAAAAAAAATTAAATAAATAAAAGTATACGAGACGAATTGTTTAACTATATTTGTATATATACTTACCTACCTATTATACACTATACACAAACAAGTTACGCTTTAATAATAATGATAATAACAAAAAGAATAATGATATCGATATAATAACTACACAGCTCTATAAGTATATACAAACACATTACATATATAATATATATCATATATTAAACATAAATATCGTAATATTATACTTTTCATTTTTTGTCAGAGTAAAGAGGTTGTATACATTCCTACATACATAATAATATTGTATATCATTGGCCATCGTCCGGAGTGCAGCTATAATATCACGTGCAGTAGGTATATTGTTGTGAAATCATGAAAATTACTGTATAAATATAGGTATCTGTACTTATACATACAATTCACTTGCAAATTGCCGTTTTGTCCTTAGAGTTACGAGGCTCAAATAGTTATATATTAAATAGATAAGCGTACGATTTATAAATAATATTTATAGGTTCTAGTTCGGATTTGATTATTGGAGCAAGAATATTACAATAATATTAGCATGTATATGTATATAAAGCTATATTGTTATAACTTTATATATTAAATCTCGTTAAACCGTCAAAATATCGATTACTTCATAGAACTCTGTAGCAGCAACAGCGATAATATTATATTATATGATTTATCCGCATACGGTATTTATTCCAATATTTATTTTATTATAGACATGACCTTGTGTGACGAACGCGTGGTTGGCGTAACTGAAATGCAACTCATACATACTTATGTGATAACGTGCAAATTGAATATCTGTATCTGAAAGCTAATTATTGTATCTTGTACCTATCTAAATTGTTTGATATATTAATAATATATATTATATGACATACGGATCTTTCATGGATTAGCAGTTCAAAAGTATACCTATTGGAGGATTATTTCAGTTGCATTGTACAGGATGAGTACCTACCTACTTAACAAAAATATGTATTTATGATTGTTTATAATTTTATAAAAAAAAAATATAATATACCTAGTAATTATTAGAAGTTGGAAAACTAATAACCGGTTATTTTTGTATTACTATTATTAATAAATAATAATATAATAAATATTTTGTTTTGTAAATATAAGATTGAAAAAATGTTATTATTTTTTCTATATTATTTATGTACTATATTTTTATAAAAATTTTAATTTAATCATTGACACTTTGCAAACAAACATAACAAACAAATACCTGCTATTTGTAGTATTGGATGTGTATAGGTTAGTATAATATGACAAAAAAATGAATAATACAATACTTCGATTAATATAATTCATAAAAATAAACAAAAAAAAAAAATCTCATCTAAAAGTCTACGTATTGACTTATAATTACAATAAATTAAAATCCGAGTTACAGAATGATGGCATATTATTTACTATTTCTTATTTAGTTAATCTAAAAGATTTGTAGATAAAAAAGCAGGCATGTGTGTAGGTACCGCTCTGCTATGTACGCTTGTACATTAGGTGCCGTGTGGATCAATATTATATTATATTATAGGAGTGTTAAATTTGAATCCAATGATAATTTATTATCAATGTACCTATACGAAAAACGATTCTGAACGAAGATGGTTTGTCAGCCTAGGATATAATTTCGTATGGTTGGTGGAAAAGGTGGTTTATGTTTTAATGGCCTGAATACACCAAAATTTAAATTCTTTTATAATTATTGTAAGCTAAACTTATGAAAAACTTTGTATTAAATTTTCAACTCTTAACTACTAAAAAAATTTCAGAAAAATTGAAAATTTTAGTCATCTATAAATAGCTCAAAAAAAGTCAAAATATTTTGAAAATTAAATCATGTAAAGAAAATGCCAATCTAAACAACTGGTGAAATTTTCAAGTATCTGCAATATATACTTTTTGAAAAATAACAAATATTTAAAATCGTTTGGGATAAATCGTTCTCGTTATGCTATTTCGTAAAAATTTAAAATTCAAACGCGCTTAAAATTTTTCCTATACCTAATGATTCTTAGAGTTTTCTCTAAAAGAAAAACTTATGGAAAATTTAGTGTTGTATTTTTAATCCTTAATTATTAACACAAAAAATTTTATGATTTTTCAACTTCAAAATTACTAGTAAATTTTCGCGTTTTCGACAGATTTCGTTAACATTTGAACTATAAACGCTTATAAAAAAAAATTGTGACTAACGATTTTCAATTTTTTTTAGCTACAATAAGAACCACTCATAAGGAACCTTGTATTAAATTTTCAAAACTTTTTGGTCATCCAAAATTTTTTTTATCGACGCTTCAAAAAAAAAAAAATTCTCATAAAATTGAAAATTTCTATGGTCTATAAATAAATCAAAAAAAAACAAAATATTTTGAAAATTTAGCAATGATGTATTGAGAACAGTAACATAAACATGTGGTGAAAATTTTAAGTATTTACAGGGATTAGTTTTTGAGTTACAACCATATAAAAAAATCGATTTGGTCGAAAACTGGTTTTGCGTAAAAATTCCCGTTTTCCGTCATTTTTTTTTGGTTTTTTTTTTTGTTGTTTTTCTCGATTTTCACTTTTCCATCAGAAACCACCCCCAAAGTTTGAAATTGAAGCATTATTTCGACTATTTATGCTGTACACAGATACAAAAACAAAAAAAAAACACACATCATTGTAAAATCAATACATTTATCACTTCATACAGAATCTAAAATATTAAATAATTTTTTCATGAGTTACAAAAAGTCATGTACTTTTAAACAGAATTGATCAGAAATAATCTCCCGCAAACAGAATTGAAAAATATTAAAAGGGAAATTAGTGAGAAAATGCGTACCCTGTTACTTGGGACACACGTTATAATATTATATTTTATACGTAATAAATTATCTTTAACGTGTTTTATTTATGATGTCTATTGATTATACTACGATAAATACAAGTTACGTTTATATCATAAAATAAAAATAGAACATAGTAAATTTATTATACCTATATAATATTGTCATGCGGAAAAAAATACGGAATAACGATGATGAACGTGACGATGACGAGCGCATGTAGATGATTATTGTATACAAAATGTTCTGTTCGAAAAGAAGAAAAAACGGGTATTTGCCGACTTTTAAATTAAGCCCCGAGGAATAAGTGCACCATACAAACATGAAACAGTAAATACATTATACATGTATAAATACTCTTAAGCGTTCAATTCGTATATTCACTGAGCGTATATTATAATAATGTATATAAATATTAAATATATATTACGTGGTACCTACGTTCTCGAAAATGTAGTATTTATATACTCATAGTTTGTTCGAGCAAAGGAACATAATAATCTAATATTACGGTGCAATGTTATATATTATACGGTTTTTGCGTTATATCGTTGAAAAACATGAAACGAATGTAATGTAATATTGACAGAATCTGTCACAAGACGTCCGTTTTAAGTGTTATTAGTGTTAATACCAATATATTTCTATATTAATATACATAATATTATATATATATATAAATTGTTGTTTCTCTTCTCCAGGATTAAAAATTTTATTGGGAACAAGGAAAACAAAAATTAATTTAAAGGAAGTATACTCCAAGTGATTGGCATTTCAATTAAAAAAAAAAAACCCGTAGGTAACGTAAATGTCCGAATAATAAATGTATGAATAATTGGCCAGGGGGGGAATTTTCATTTATACCGCTATATACCTAATATTATTATACTTTTAATTTATATTGTAAGTTTATATATTTTTCATTACTTTAATAAAATATAAATATATTGAGGTTCCTATAAACGATAAATATTTAATATTACAAAAATATTTTAAAACTTTTGTTTCTATTAGATTTTAAAGTTGTGAGTATTTATTTAATACCTAATTAAAATTTATAAATTATATAAAACTTGTACCAGGAATGTACGAAAATTTTAAATTTAGCGTTCAGCCATCCAGCCTATCCAGGTACGCTTTTTTAAAGTACAAATAAGGTTAGGTTAGGTTATAAATGGTAATGTATTTATTATAATATAAATATAAAATTGAAAGATACTAACTGATAACAATGTAGATATATAGGTACATGCATTGGCATAATTTGGTTTACACTTAGCTTAGTGTTGAGAACTGTTGAGTTTTAGAATCAGTATGCAATCCCCTTTTCTGTTCCTCAATAGTCTTAATCCTCTGATAAAAGGGGCCAACAGATTTTTTTTTAAAAAAATATTTCAATAAAATAATTATGAATAAAAAACCTCAATCATTTAATTACGGTTATTTGATAAGTGGGTAATAAATAATTTATTGATATAGATGAGTAATAAATATTATAAGAATTTTTTCATCATATTATTAAAATTAGGTATCGCTTTATAGAGTAAGTTATTATTTAGTGATTATTAATTTTAAACAAATACAATACAAATAATATAGAAACTACAGATTTGAATAGTTTTCCAGTTGTAAGACTTTTTCAAATCATTTTTGAAAAAATTAAAAACTCAAGTGTACATTAGTCCCATTTACGATGAATGTATTGATTCTACAATAATCATGTTTTTTTTTTGTCTGATCACTTTTTATGAAAGTAAAAATGCTTTAATTTTCAAAAATGTTGGTGGTTTCTAGTAGAAAATTGTAATTAGTTGATACTTTGGAAGGGGGGAAGGGTTAAAAGTAAAAATTAATTAGTACCTATACTTTTATAATCGGGAAAAACAAACAAAAAAAAAAAAATTAATAAAAGACGCAAAGTTTTACGAAAATCCAAAAATATGAAAAGTATGGTGGTAACACGGGTTTTAGGCGTTTACGACTATTTATTTCCGGATATATTTTTTTGAATTTCAATTGAATTTTTTTTGTTTTTATTTATATAATATACAATCTGTTACAGAATAGAACAATGAGTAAAAGCGATGAAAGAATAATGGCTTGAGTGAAACACAGATTAAAGAAAACTTTCAGTAAAGGCACTTTGACAGTTACTTATGTACATATGGGTTTAAAATAGTATTATATTACATTTAAAAGTTTTTAGATTAGTAGGTTCCTACACCACCGCCTTTTTAATCTTTTCCTGGGGTTACCAGGTATATTTGCTGACGTAAGACCTTTGATTAAGGGATTGGTGTGGACGTTGTGGTTTTGAACATTTCAATTGGATCGTCTGTAAAAAGTTCTAGCTACATCGAGGACGATTGGCATGGCAAGGTCATTGTGAAAGGACTGATTAGATACTTAGAAATGTGCTTTTGAAATAGCATGAAGAGTTTTGGTTTGGAAGCGCTGTATGTGGTTTACGTTTGAGATTTTTGCGGGACCCCATAACTGGATTCCGTACGTCCACATTGGTTTGAGGTAAAGTTTGTATATTAGTAGCTTGGTAGGTAAACTCATATGGCTGGAAGTTAGAAGAGAGGGGAGAAGACGGAAACGATTATTTAAGGATATTAGTTTATCATGGAGATGAGGAGATCAGATAAGACATTGATCAATAATAATGCCTAGATAGCGAGTGCTCACTGCATTGGTAGTGTATGCTCGTTAAGGGTAATAGGTGAGTATTTTCCCTTTCTAAGGGTGAAGGTACAGTATACATATTTTGATTCATTTATTTTTACCCCCCACTATTTATACCATTTTAGAGATGTTCTTGGATGAGTGCCGAAGGCAACAGTAGGATCATGGCTGGTGGCTATAAGTGCTTTGTCGTCAGCAAAGTTAGCTATGAGACTCGTGGGAGTGTGGGTTGGCTATATAGGAAAATATTGACCATAGGTTAGGTTATAGCCTAGGTTAGGCTAGGAATATATAAAGGAAGAATCATGTTGGATATGTGTGGTTACGATGGTTTTGCTAATTCCCATGCTGAAGCTTGTATGTTGGATGTGAGAAGATTAACAGCTTCATCAATATCGTTTTTTGTTTTTAGGCGGATTTTTAGGCTGGTTTTTTGTAAAATTGATTTATGGAAATTATCCCAGTTGATGTGAGTATGTAACGGTGGTGGGTTATACTGGTTAGATAGAGGCTGACAGTCTATTGAGATTTGAGAGTAATACGGGGGAGTGGTCTGAGCATGGGGCATGAGTGTTTACAATTGAAGAGTAGAGTGTGTTAGGGATTTTTGTTACAAATTTATCTAGTATATCTGGTCGTTTTCTAGGAGATGTTGGCCAGTATGTGGGGTTTGGAGGAGAGGTGACTTTTAGGTTTTTGATTGTTATTCTATACAAGAGTGAGGTTCCTCGAAGATTTGAGACCCGGCATCCCCATTGAATATGTTTGGTGTTTATGTCACCACCGACTATAAAATTGTGGTCAAGAGTATTAAAAAAAAATTAAATTGTTTGGAGGATATATTATGTTCAGGGGGGCAGTAAATGGCTGCTATTGAGAGAGGTATATTGTTGACTATTAAGGATACTATACATGACTGTATATAGCCAGTTTGGAATTCCAGGAGTGGATGCGATGCGAGAGAAGATCTCACCGCGTGAGCGGTATTGTCTAGGTGGTTGATTTGGTACAACTGAAAGTCTGCAGCTAGATGAAGAGAGTAGTTATTTGTAAAGTGAATCTCAGAAATGAGTGTAATATCAATTCTTTTGATTTAAAGAGTAAGAAGAAGTTCATATTTATGATTTTTAAGACCATTCGCATTCCACGAGAAGATCAGGAGGGAGCTGTCAGTATATGTATTAGTTGTTGTGTTTAGCACTAAGAAGATTGGATAGATTTGAAAAAACTTTTGTGAGAAGAGAGAGAAGTGGATTAATTATGCACTTAAAGGCATCTATAAAATTAGTTAGTAAGTTTTCTATATTTACTGGGTGTTGAGTATTAGAGATATTTTGCGGTGGTTCGTTGCCTGTGATGGCAGTTGCTTCTGCATATGAGTATTTCAATTTGGTCCCTGATGCTGGAGCTGCTGGGTCTGGAGTCTGTTAGTTGACAGGTGGGGTTTTGCTGGTTTTCGAATTGTGTTGATTGACGATGCTGGTTGTTATGTCTTGAGGTGGGTGGGAAGCGGCGGCGTTGTTGTAGTTCTTTATATATGGCACAGCCTTTGTAACTGACAGGGTGGCTGCCATTGCAAAGAGCACATTTTGCCGGTAAGTCGGATGATTTGGAGCATATTGATGTTTAGTGATGTTCACCAAATTTAACACAGCGAAGTGAGTGTGAGCAGTAGCTTTTTGCGTGGCCATACGATTGACAGTTTTGACATTGGGGGATTTAACGTCGCTTATGTGGCTCTTCGACCTAAATTTTTGTATTTAGTAGGGAGATAATGTTGAATATTTCCTTGGTAATAGCTTCAAGATCAACAAAGAATATAGGCAGTGGCATTTTAGTTTGCTGATGTTTTATATTTACTACTTGTCTTACGGTAAATCCAATTTCTTCTAGCGCTTTTAATATTTCCATGGGATCGGTAGTATAGTGAATCTTTTTGATTACTACTCCAGTGGCGTAATTAGGAATTTGGTTTTGAGGGGGGATTTTAAGTATTAGCATGATCTATACACCTCATAAAGTAGCTTACCCCCACCCCACCAGAACAAAAATAAGAATTTTAATCATGGTTGATTAAAAATACAATTTAATATAAAATTATATACTTTATAGCTATTACACAATATAACATTTAAGTACCTATTATGGTATTTAGGTAGCTTGAATAATTTCACAAAACTAGATCCAATTTGAAATTTCTTTGGTCTTTTAGAAATATAATTTAATACATCTTCAGGATTAATTTTAATTTCTTTATGGAAAGCCAACATACTTAACCCATTTAACCTATACCTATCCTAATTATTGGATTTAATTATTAATTATTAATCACATTCAAGCAATTAGAAAAAAGTTATTAAGTATAATTTAGTCAGTATTACCATTTATCGTTTGGTGTTTACTATTTACCACCTAGTGGCTAGTACCTACTACCTATACTATACCTATACTGTGCCTATAGTATACTGGCTAGTGGCTACTAGTGACAATTGACAATAAACGATTAAATACGAACTCGCATACGGTTAAATCTATTATATAATATAACCAAAGAAAATACTTCCCATCAGAAATAAGTATGGTTCACTGTTGATAATAATCCGCATGTCTTATTTTAAGAATCGGAATTACAAGTAGGTATACAAACGGTCGGACTGTCTGAGTTAACGTAAGCCGCGTTGAATTATCATATAATAATATAATTTAATTTAATCTGCGATCTGCCACAACTCACAAGCATAATAATACATCTAATTAATTATATGTATATTTAAACTACAATTTATTAATTTAAAGTAAACAAAATTGTTTGCTTTGGAAATGAGAGTATAGTTTGAATGGTCATTACTCATTACCAATATTTTCATCAAATGTTAGTAGTAAAAAAAAAGTTTTTGGGGAATCTATCCCCTTAATCCCCCTCTTAATTACGCCCCTGTACTACTCGGATTGATTTGTCTGTTTAAGGTTGGAAGGTATGGTACTCAGCTCCTAGATCTTGTAATAAGTGTATTAATGTTCTGTAGTTGTCACTAGTATTTACTTGGATTTTTATATGGGCTATGGTAGATTTACATATGAAGCTATCGGGTCCAATTTGATCACATTTATGTCGGATGCGTTGGTTGCGTCATTATCGGTAATATATCATCTTCCTTTTCCGATAATACTGTAAATTGGTTTAGTGAGAAGAAAAGTTTTGTTTTTTTTATTTCAGGTTCACGGCTGGATGGAGTTGACGGAGAATTCGTCGGGGGGTGTGTGTTTTGTTTTTGATTTTTGTTGTTGTTGCCATTCGTCGCTGGACTAAGTGGGTTCGATAATGGTTAGATTTCTAGGTTTATGCTTGTTTGGCTGTACAGTTTTAGATTAAGTATTTCTAGCATTGCTAGCATTGTTAAGAGCCAGTTGTACCATCTCCGATTAAAGTTAACCGTAGTTTAATCGGCCGAATTTGGCCGATTAAAAATCTGTTATCAGCTGATTAACTCTTAATCGAAGACGGTACAACTGGCCCTAAGTGGCACGGTGTGACAATCTTATCTGCGGTCTGAAGGTCACCGTAATGACGGTGCCTGGAGGTGCAAGGTATTAGATAAAAATGTAATTAGTCGGTGCAATTAATTATATTACTTTTTCCAATTTGTGGTGTGTT
>VUJU01003384.1:0-26435 GCA_009835225.1 Aphis craccivora | reverse complement strand
TATATAGATAACACTAATATAAATATTTGGTGAACATTTCAAGTATTTTCAGTGATTAGTTTTTGAATTACAACCATAAAAAAAATCGATTTGGGCGAAAACTGGTTTTGCATAAAAATTCCCATTTTTCCGTCATTTTTTTTTTCTGTTATTTTCGATTTTTTTTAAAACTGTTGGAAAATGTTAACTTTTGACTTCTATAATGCACAAAGGATATTCACTTTTACATCGGAAACCACCCCCCAAAGTTTGAAATTGGAACATTATTTCGACTAGTCATGTTGTACACAGACACACAAAAAAAAACACACATCATTGTAAAATCAATACATTCATCACTTCGTTCAAAATCTAAAAGGGAATTTTACTCAAAACCAGTTTTCGATAAAATAAAAAAAATTTTTACATAGTTGTAACTCAAAAAATAATCACTGTAGATATTTGAAAAGGTCACCAGTTCTTAAGATTGCCATTTTCTTTAAATAATTTAATTTTTGAAACATTTCGCCTATTTTAAGGCTATTTATACAGGTATTTGAAATATTCGTTTTTTGTTAAGTTTTTTTTTTTATAAATTTTTTTGACTAAGTCAAAATACTTGAAAATGTAATATAAAGTTTCTCATGAGTTAGTCTTATAGTGATTCAAAAATTATAAGAAGAAATATATAGGCACAATTTTTTTTATTAGTGTTTGAAGTTAAAATATTGATAGCATTATATTTTAATATAAAACTATTGATTGAACTTTACTTTAATTTTAAAGTTGGCCACTTTATTGTGATTATTAATATAATAATACTGTATTTTACCGTCATTATAATATAATATACGTACATACTATTATCGTAGCTGTGTGAAAAAATATAATGACACTTAAGACTTAAAAGACTTTTGTCTGAATAGAGAATATGTATAATAATTTATAAATGGTCGATCGTGAGACGTGTCATTTATAGGGTACGTGAAATATATCAATATATAGAACGTTCACATACTTTACGCGCGTAGTACACTTATATTATGTACTAATGTACCAATGTGCCATCATAAAATGATGAACTAAACAACAGAAAAAAAGCACACGTTTTTAGGCTTTGATTTAAAACGAGGAATTCTAAAATACAGGTGCCCAGATGGATAAAGGAACATACTTAAAATTTTAGCACTCTGGTAGTACAAAAATACATTGGATATTTTAGATTCTGAAAGAAGTGATGAATGTATTGATTTTACAATGATGTGTGTTTTTTTTTTTGTATACAGCATAACTAGTTGAAATATAGGTAAAAATTTTCTTGATTATAACAAATCTTTTGAAAGTTGTAACTTCTAACTTTATAAAGATTAAAAAGCATATGAATCTTTAAGTCAGTATTTTAAATTGCTGTAGGAACATAATTTATTATGAACCTCGTATTAGTCGTATCACATTTTCACATTTGAAATCTCATCATATAAATATAATATAACATATACAGGTATATATAAATAATAATATAATAAATTGTTATTATAATATAAAAATACATTTTTTTTTTCATTTTTTCCCGTTTGAAAAAAAGATATTTAAATTTTATTAGGTTAAGCCGAATTGGTTCTTGATTGTGTTCAAGTCACAAGTTACAATTTTAATTTTATTGTTAATGATTGTTACAAAATGTAAATTAGATAGTATTTAACGTAAATGTACTTATACAGACATACAGTCTATAGTTTATACTTTATAGTACCTACTACCTAGCAATAGATAGTTTGAGGTTTAGGAAATAATAACTGATAACCCTATCGATTAAGTTAACGATAAATATATATTGATTTACGTGTAGCTGTAAGTATATCGTATATTATATCCTTTGTACGTATGGCAATAGTGTTAGTTAGCACTGTACAGTCTCGAATAACACATCGTCATTTATACTGGATACTGGTACCTATATAAATTTTTTTTCATGTATACATAAATCGTAGTTTAATTTATATTTTTAATTTTAATTACTTATTATTATAGAATCTATGTTTGGTGGAAAGGAAACTAAGTGGTTGATTTTTGTGTTTAACCAGGCCTACGAAAGTTGATAGTACTAAGTTATAAAATTGAGAATTAAAATGTGCGTAATTAAACGGGAACCAATACGGTTTACCTTAATAAAATACCTTTTTCAAATGGGAACTAATTAGGCATATGAGGTTGATGCTCGGGAAGCAATTTGGTATCAGCCATTGGTACTTGATAAGAACTATCATCATTCATCATCATCACTCATCAGATATGTGCTCACGGGGGATAAGGGTGCCATCATATCCAACCTTTAGCTTATTATTTTGTTTCTTGATTACTTGATTTATCATCAACACAGAAAAGAACGGTATACTATTAATTATTAATATAAAAACACGAGTGTTCTAAATTTTTTTGTGTGATTTTTATTATTTTATATAAATTAAAAGTCAAGTTGATTATTAGTTAATAATATAAAATATATGATTAAGCAACGCATGCATATTATCATTACCACGAGGTGTTTAACTTTTACAACGAGATTTTTTAAGGAAAATACGAATACTTTACATACTTTGAATGTTGTTTATAGTTTATTACTTTATTAATAGACTTGATTTTTTCACTAAATATTTATTATATTAGTATTGTTTAGACAAGATTTTTTTTCAAAATATTTTGTGATACAAAATATACATAATTTATATACATTTAAAATTGTCTACTTTCTTTAGTTTTTTATTTATTTATTTATTTATAATAGTATTTATGTTTATGAGAAATAAGCTTAACAATTTAATACCAGGTTCCTTATAAGATATATAACTAGACTTGAGTAGATACTAGCTATATATTCCACCCAATCCGAACACAGTATTCAGAATAACTTTAGAATACCTTATTGTCTTCCAAAAGTATTTAATGCTGTGTTTTAAATTAAATTTTCATATGCATTAATAGTATTAAAATTTAAAATTATTTTTTTATTTAGGTTAGGTTTTTTTAATTTTAATGTTATTGAATATAATAATATGTTGTGTTGTGAATAATACATTTTCAAAATTATACAAATAAAATATATTTAAATATTAGTTATAATTTCAAATATTTTCCGAAATAATTTTTTTTTTATATATCTAAAACGAAAAATATTTTAAAATTATTTCCAATACTTTTTTAAAATTTTCTATAGGTAAACCTACAATTTTTTATATATATATAATATATATAAATATTAGAGTATTTTAACAAAGTCGTTTAAACAGTAACTTAAAAATATCAAAAATGCATATGCACAACAATTTTTACACTTATTAAGTTTAAATTTTTACAAGGTGGATATTTTAGCAAAAAACATCGATTGTATAATTCAAAAAAAGCTTGGTCAAGTGTGTATTTCTCTGCTGTACATTAGGTGCTGTATGGATCACTATTATATTATATGAGAATTAAATTTGAATCCAAATATCCAATGATAAGTGTCATTGTATACGAAAAACGATTCTGAACGGAGATTATTTGTCAACCTATGATGTATTTTCCACTGGGTGGTGAAAAAGGTGGTTTATGTTTTAACAACCTAAATACTCTAAAATTAAATCTTGTAAAGAAAATGTCAATTCAAACAACTGGTGTATGTTTCAAGTTTCTACGACTATAGTAGTTTTTAACTATAACAAATATCTAAAATTATTTGATAGTAAATCGATATTTATGAGTAAATTTCTGATTTTGTAAAAATTTATACTTGAGATAAATTTTGTTTAATTCGCCAACGTTCAAGTTATTTTATAATAATTGTAAGCCAAACTTATGGAAAATCTCGTATTAAATTTTCAATTCTTAGCTACTTATACAACATTTCTTATAAATTTTAACTACAAAATAATTTGCAAATATTTATGATATTAACGAATTTTTGTCAATATTTCAACATCAAAAGCTAATAAAAAAAAGTTATGCCTATGTGTTCTTATTATTTTTAAATCACTAGAAGACTAACTCATGAGATACTTTGTATTAAATTATCAAGTATATTTCAAAAAAAATTGTATCGATTTTTATAAAAAAAAAAAAAAAATTAAACAAAACGAATATTTCAAATGCAATAAATAGACTTAAAAGAAGCGAAATATTTGAAAATTAAATCATGTAAAGAAAATGCCAATCTAAATAACTACTGGAGAATTTTTCAAGTATTTACAGTGATTCTTTTATGAGTTACAATCTACATCTACAACTTAGGTACCTATACTTTTTGAATAATAATAAATATTGAAAATCGTTTGAGGATAAATCGTTATCGTTAGGTGATTTCGTAAAAATTTAAAATTCAAATGCTTATAACAATTTTCCTAAAATGACGCTTCGAGTTTTCTCTATAGATATTTAAAGAAAAACTTATGGAAAACTCGGTGCTGAATTTTTTAACCTGAGATATAAATACTAAAAATTTTATGAATTTTCAACCATAAAATTACTTGTAAATTTTCAAAATTTTGACATATTTCGTAAAAATTTGAACTTTCAATTCTTATAAAAAAAATTGTGACTAAAAATTTACTTAACTTCAATAAGAACCACTTATAAGGGACGTTGTATTAAATTTTCAAGTTTTTTTGGGCACCTAAAATTTTTTTATCGACACTTCAAAAAAAAAAAATACTTAGAAAAATCGAAAATTTCAGTCTTTAAATAACACAAAAAAAATGCAAAATATTTTGGAAATTTAACTGTATATATACATAACACTATTATAAATATTTAGTGATGTGAGTTACAACCATATAAAAAATCGATATTGTCAAAAACTGATTTTGAGTAAATATTTCCGTTTTTCCCTCACTTATTTTTGTTTTTCTCGATTTTTTTGAAAATTGTTGGAAAATTCTTACTTTTGACCTCTACAATGCACCAAGGATTCACTTTGCGTTGGATACCACCCCCAAAGTTTAAAATTGAAGTATTATTTCGAAAAGTTATGCTGTATACTGTATTACTGTATACAGACACAAAAAAAAAAATACACATCATTGTAAAATCAATACATTCATCACTTCGTTCAGAATCTAAAATTATTAAATGAGGACTTGAAACTTTTCACTATATATGTCCATATAGTATAATATGATACTTATAATACCAAAAATGTTAATCTAATACAGGGTGGTCCAACCCTCGACCTACGGCTCGTATGTGTCTTTCGAAACCTTTATTTTTACCCCCCCCCCCAAAAAAAAAAAAATTACCGAATCTTTGTTATTATTTGAAAGTATGAATAATGAATAGGTATTTGTGAATCCGAATTTTCACTATGAATTTAATAAAGCTTAAATCAAAAAGAAATTGTATTCACAATTCATCTTTAGAACTGTACATCAGATTAACCACCATCAAGGTGTTAAATTAATATTGAAAAATTGCCTATAATCACATTTTTTGGAACCCTCAGTGTTTTTTATGAAAGTGTAAATTGGTCCAAGTGGGTCCAACAACTACAAAAGGTTAGACCGCACCCTGGTCTAATGTAATGGTAACCACGCCAGTTGCCAATATACAGTTATTAATCGCTAGTCAGTATTTATGTGTATAAGGATTTTTTTTAGTTTGGTAAAAAATAGAGTGCATACCTACTGTTCAACTAACATTCCCACTCAATAAACTCAAATACTATAACAGGCTTCCTATAACTGATAACGATATTGACTGATGCAAAAAGTGCCAAGAAGGCAAGAAGTAATACAAATATAATAAATATGCGAAGCGTGAAAATACTAACTTGGTTCCAAAAATTAGTAAAATGTCTTACAATACAACAGTAGTCTTTATCATTTTATGCTACTTTTAAGCCATGTTCACATCGATCAACGGTACGATAGTATTAATTTCAGAAACATCATTTTAAACTTTTAATTATTAGTATTAAAATATTTGCAGATCATTAAATATATTATATATTATATACCTGTCATCTGATAATGACTATTACATTTTAATAGTCATTATCAGGTCACAAAATAGCCTATGTATATTTATTGTATAATTTTGTTTAAAAAGTATATACCTACCTATACCTGAAGTATTTAGAAGAAATTTAAAAAATTAATAATTATGAATGCTATTCCCATTTTTCATACTATATATTTTTCTTTTTATATTTTGATGTAAAATAGTGATATCCATTTTTGTGATCTATTTTTTATCAAAATCTAACTAATTTTTGAGTTTTATTTCTTACTCTGTGGTTGTAATTAATACAATATAAAAACGACAACATTGCTTATTTTGCCATGTACCTCGTACCTACAAATATATTTTTGTTATTATTTGTATTTCTTATATAACTCATTATATTTTTAAATTATTTACCTTTAATGTTTTAACTAGGATGTAAACAAAACTGCGGCCAATGACCTATGTAGTAGAGGTCTTATTGCTTTATAATCAAAAAATAAAACTAATTTACTAATAGGTAGGTAATATCGTTATCAATTTTTTCCAAAGGCGGAGCCAGGGGTGTGCAGACTATGTATGGCACCCTCTAGCCACACAAAAATAGTTTTTACATACGACGCTTTTAGATTATGAACACAACAAATCACTGTATATAATAAATATGTTTAATATGAATAATATAATACAATTGACCTGATAATTTGTAGTAATTAATTTAAATTTAATAAATGGGACATGGATGTCCCGTTTGGCGCACTGTCTCTGGATCAATGTTTATTTTTTTTCTTGTGATATAGTATTAAAGTTTTTTTTAGTTTTGTGTGCATTTATATAATTGTTTAATTATTTTTAAATTTTTTATTATACTGAAGAATTTTTTTACTTCTTAAAATGTATTTTCTTGTGGGTTCATATTTATTTTTTAACAATATTATACACACATTACACTCAGGTTAATTGATTTGATATAATATTTTGGCGCAGCTATCCCTATAACTCCTAAGTATAACCTCTGAACTAGTATTCATTAGAATAATGAAGTTAATATTTATTTATATATTGGGTTTAAAAATTAGAAGACTAAAAATTCCAGCTTCTACTACATAACACAGTTTTATACTTATTTACTTTTTTTTTTAAATTTTAAATGCATAGTAGTATATACAATAATAGTTAATACGATGATATCGGATTATTTATTTTAATTTATTGTTTACACAATATACCTATTATTATAATGTTTATGATGCATAAATATACATGCATATGTATGGATGCATAGTTTTACAAGCCATACAGTTTTTACGGTTTAAGATAATACCTATATTTTCTAAAAAACGTAAAAAATATTATGAATAATAATTACTATTGAATATTACCTATACTGGTTAAATTATATCAACTGATACGTTTGTAGCGCAATCATTTAATAGTATGACTGTTTTCTAACTGGATTAAACAAAAAATAATAATAGAAATAAATTTGATGCACTTTATTATCTAAATTAGGTTTTCAAAATAATTAGTTAAATCAGTATAAAATAAACTGTATTTTTTGGATAGAACATAGTTCAACATTAAAATACAAGAAAACTGAAGAAAATATTTACCGGTAATTGAATGTATATTATATTGTAATGTGAACACTAAGAAATTGTCCAGGTACCTCGTGCCTACAGTTATACGTTAATAAAAATATTTTAAGTACGATTTATATAGTTACTTGAAAATATTATAATATATTTATATATCAATCAATAAATAATATGATATCTATTTCAATACTAAATTTTCTAGAGAAATAGTTCAATGAGTATTTGTATTTTTTGCAATATCATTAGGCAATAATACGTATATAAAGGCCATGGAAAGAACCTAGTTGATTTATTAAAATTGTATATCCTATATACATAAAAATTATGTTGAATTATATCAGTGTTTAAAATTATTATTATAACCTGGGGATAAATGCAACTAATGCGAGAATACAATTTTGTTTGTTATAACGGGACTTGTAAAGTTGTAAACAGCCAGAATTCATCTCTTTTTTTTTTTTTTGAAAAAAAAAGAGCACTCCACTGGGTACTATAAATGTTTCATACATGAATGCACGATTAAAAAAAAAAAAAAAAATCATAATTGTGTGACATATTATTATTATTATATAATAATATTGCGTACCGCAGCTTTGTTAATTATACGAAGAATATAAGGAACGACGATACCGCAGTGGTAGTGGCAACACTGCGGTCACTGGCGATTGATCCGCACTGGACCCGGCCAGTCTGGCGCCAACATGACGACTGAAAGTCTGAAATCCCGACGGCACGCAGCATCCGCTGACGGTCCTTATCTTCTCGGCGCCCCAAAACCGTCTCCCTCCGCCGACGCCGGGGTGGCCGACGCCAATCGGCCGCCGAACCCCTTTCTCGCCCGACACCACCGACGATGCCGCCGTCGCGTCGCCACCACCGACACGGCGGCGCGTCACCACCGACCGCCGCAGCAGCAGCAGCAGCAGCAGCATAATCATCATCGGCCGACGGCACCGCCACCACCGTCGCTCCCGCAGCGGCCGGGTCCACCGCCACGCGCCTCCGACCCGTCCCACGGCGAACACCGCCGTCGGCGTGGCGGGTGGACGACACCGCACGGGCACGGCGCATCGTGTATTCTACTACAACGCGAGTGTTATTGATCGTTGCGGCGCTCCGTGCGATTTGTACGCGTTCGTTGCCGTGTGTATTCGGTCATCGTTACACTTCGTACGCGGCGCGCACTCGCTTTTAATTCCATTACGCCTCGCTCAGTCTTCCACAAACCCTCTTGGCGTTCAGTTCAGTCGTCGTTGCCGTACACACCGTCACACCGGTGTCTCGCACGTACAACACCCTCTTCTCTTTTTTTTTTTTTTTTTTTCACTCTTAGTTTTCCGTCAATCCCGCACAAAAAAACACGACCATATCGTAATTTTATCGATTGATAATAATATGACTATGATAATAATATTGGAATAAGAGTCCATATTATTAGTTATTACCACCGAGTCCAGTTCTCCTTCGCCCACCGCCGAGACGCTGACGCTCCCGACATGCATTATGTCAGTTTTGCGCTCCGTTCAATTGATTTTCCTCGCGGTCGGCTTACTACGGTCCGCCGCGGGCCACTCGACGTTTGATTCGCACGTCGTCGATCAAGGTAACGTGTTTTCCATAACCGTAAACGTCCGCAAACGCATAATGCCATCCGTCCACGGGTGTTGATAAAAATATATATTATTATCTATACACCTACAATATATCTGTCGATTCGTGAGATATGTTTGATATTCTTGGTTGTTATATTTGAAACCGACCGAGAATCGGACATATTTTACGGTCACAGAATACGCCGACTGTTATTTATACTATATACTTACAATTATCGCGCTGACGTTTTAATTGTATATTATGTGCCGACTACCTACCTACCTATAATATTGGTAGCTTTATAATGTTTTATACTGTATTATATTATTATGCATGCTGCCGTAGTATTCATAAATATATATTTTTTTTATTATAAATTATTAAGTACTTTAATAGTGTAATATTGTTCTATTTGATATATTTTTGCTAGAATATATTGTGACTTTCAATGGATATTACTTAAACGAAACGAGGTACAATTACATATCGGCTGCTCTGAAATCTTCAGGCGTTAACAATTGGAACATATTAGAGAGAAAAAATGCTGCCAGCCAATATCCAAGTGATTTTGATGTTTTATTTGTAAATAAAAGCGATTAATTAATTCTTTATATAAAAAAAAACTTTTTATACCTACATTTTTTTTTTTTAATTCTATTATTTTATACTCCCAATTTGTAAATATCAAAAAATGTTTTTAGGTTGATGAATGTTATTCTTTTAAAGCGTTAGATGCACTGACTAGTCATCCAGTAATTAAAAAAGTAACCCCACAACGGTTAGTACAAAGATATTTAAATGAGCATCTAAATGGAACTGAAAATAAAGTGCTTTTACATAGAAGAAGCCTTGACCAAGTAATTACTAAGTATACTCTATGTTAATAGTGTAATTTAATTTGTTGAAATTTGTTTGGGTTCACCATTGTCATTTATGTAATTGTTATTTTTTTAGGATATAAAATTATGGCAAAAACTAAACAAACGACATAAAACTCGACACATACTTCGTGCTGTTCCTTCTCAAATAACCAAAGTTCTTAAAGCTGATGTTTTATGGCGGTTAGGTATTACAGGTAGAAACTTACAAGTACAAAACTTTATTATTTTGTTGTTTATTTAATAAACTGAATTAAATGTAGGCAAGGGTGTGAAAGTAGCAATTTTTGACACGGGTTTAAGTATCTCTCATCCACATTTCAAAAGAGTTGCTGAGAGAACTGATTGGACAGGGGATGGAAACTTGGATGACGGTCTTGGTCATGGGACATTTGTAGCAGGACTTATAGCGTCATACCGTGAATGTTTTGGGTTTGCACCTGATGCAGATTTACATATTTTCAGGGTGTTCACTAATAACCAAGTGAGAATTAAAAATATAGATATGGTTGAAGAAAAACAATACTAATAAAAACATTGTGTAGGTTTCATATACATCATGGTTTTTAGATGCATTTAATTATGCTATTATGAAAAAAGTACATGTTCTTAATTTGAGTATTGGTGGTCCTGATTTTATGGATCAACCTTTTGTTGACAAAGTATGGGAATTAACTGCTAACGGAGTTATTATGATATCGGCTATTGGTAATGATGGACCTTTGTATGGGTGAGGCTTTATATATTATATAAATTATATTTATGGGATATGATTTAACGAGATTTGTATGAAATATCAATATTCTAATTTTTAAGTACTTTGAATAATCCTGCTGATCAAATGGATGTTATTGGAGTGGGCGGGATTAGTTTTGATGATCATATAGCCAAATTTTCATCTCGAGGAATGACTACTTGGGAATTACCTCAGGGGTATATTTTTATGATATATATATAATATATATAGTATACATTTTCTCCAAATATCATTTTTATTTTAGGTATGGTCGTTTGAAACCTGATATAGTTAGTTATGGTACAGATGTACATGGATCAAGTGTGAGTGGAGGTTGTCGAACACTCTCTGGCACTAGTGTTGCATCACCTGTTGTAGCTGGGGCTGTAACACTATTAATTAGGTAGAAAAAACAATTAAAAGAGTGTAGAAATAGAAAAAAATAATTGTATATTACTATGATGTGTTTAGTGGTATATTGGCCCAAGGTAAAGTAGTCAATCCTGCAAGTATGAAGCAAGCACTTTTAGCTAGTGCTCAAAGATTACCTGGCGTCAATATGTTTGAACAAGGACATGGAAAACTAGACCTCTTGCAAGCTTACAAAGTATTGTCTAGCTACTTACCACAAGTCAGTTTCAGCCCTAGGTAGATGAATTAATGTTTAATAACTACTATTTTTTTTATAAAAAAAGAAAGATTATAATAAGAAACAAAATATTATTTTCCCATTTGTTTAGTCATAATGCTAAACTACTAAAGTATCACATTCTGATAAATATCAAATGTGTCATGTTTAAATAAGTACCCAATATATATTACAAGTATTTTAACCTCTTAAAATTTCTTTTGACATTAGTAAATAAATATTTATTAAATAAAAATTATTTTAAAGATACTAAGTGATCTATGTATCTTATTAAGACAATAATTTAAAATTTATAAATTTTTTTAATGATAACATGGATATTAAATTCTTTATTCCAAGGCAGAATATTATTAAATGAACTTTGATGCATAAAAATTGAATTTTCTACAAGTAGTTAAGAGCTTATGTATAAAATCTTGGTGAACAAAGTGGAATGGTACAAAACTTCCCTGTCAAATGTTGGTCCACTACTCTACTCATCTATACTTAAGATACTCATAAGTTATAATTAATGTACTATTTATCCATAATTGGATTTGTATAGATGATAATGTATAATTTTCTGCTTTGGTAAATGAAATTAAAAATTTCTAAAAACCATCCAAAATATTAAAGAAAATTTGTAAAATGACAAATAGGGCCCAGATTTATATGCTCTAATAACATCAGAAATATGCATTTATGCTCTTATTTTGTAGGAATATACCCTATAAATTAAAAAAAAAAAAAGTAAATTAAATTCTTTTATTTTCATAATTTTATAGATGTTTACATAAAATTATATTTTATTTATATGACTTATTTTTTATACTATTTTTGGCATGTTAAATATTAATAATTTAAGTAGAATGAAAATCATTCGCACTCATATGTATTACGACAAACACGACTATTGTATGACTCGCAAAAACCTACTCAATAACAGATAACTACTTGTCCCAATTGGTCTCAGATAAGATATAAAAAAAAACTTTGTCAAATTACATGGACTATAAATACATTATTTTACTTAAAATAAGCAACATATTACATATTATACGTTTAAAAATCATATATGTGCAATAACAAAATCGTAAAATACAGAAATATGTAGTTCATGTCCAAAAATGCAAAATAAAAATTTATATTTTGAATATATCGACTATAATTCAAACTTGTAACATATCTAGCTATTTTTTGAACTGCTTAGGTAAAACATGTGAATTCATATAAACCCAGGCCTAATGTTAACAATAAAAACAGTAAAAACTAATATTTTCTCCA
This sequence comes from Aphis craccivora, assembly GCA_009835225.1. Lineage (NCBI taxonomy): Eukaryota > Metazoa > Arthropoda > Insecta > Hemiptera > Aphididae > Aphis > Aphis craccivora. The sequence continues at coordinate 13,766 of VUJU01003384.1, read as the reverse complement.
AAATATTGTTTTGGAACAATTTTAAATTTTGCTAGAGAAATATTTTTAAAAAAAATAATGCTATTTGAAATAATAAGTATCTTAAGTAAAATAGATGATTACTCTATAATTATATAAATAAAACTTAGTCTAGTATATATAAAGCGTTTTTATTTGTTTTTATCTTTCGTGAATTTTATTTTTTATGTAATAAACAATAAAATATTTTAGAGGTATTTAAAAGTAATTATAAATTATGACATTCAATTATTCAAACAATGAACAATCAACTCGATAAGCTCAAAGTAGGATAATAATATGATATATAAAATATAATTTATAAATCTCATTTGATTATATATTTATTAGTTTCTCAGTAGTGTTATAACTTATAATTATAAAAATTATTTTTTAAGTACCAACTTGATATCAATTAAGTTTAATAGGTTTTGTGTCTCAGTAAATAAAACATTAGTGGGTAGTACTTAATAAGTTACTTAATGTAACCATTAAACCATATTTACTCTGTAAGAATTTAAATATTTGAACAAAATAGAGATTTAGTAAAACTTTAGGAGGAAGGCTTATATTTTTCTAAATAAATCATACATTTAAATAGGTGAATAAATTTGCAAAACCATAATCAAGCTAATCATCTAAATTACTAAGTATAGTGGTACTTTTTTTAAATATGACTTATTAAGGAACTTACAATAATATATAAAATATAAATCATAGTTAACAACAATAAAACATATTTCAACAATAGCAAAAATGTGTTGAAATTTTTGTTGAATACCTTTAATAAATAAAAAAAAAAATTTGTTTCCAAAAATTGTAATGATAATTTTATTGTCAGGCTCATAGGCGTAGGGTGGTCAAATTTGTTGGTGGGGCTGTATCCCTTCCAGGGAGAGACATTTACGAGTTTTTGGGAAGCTATGATTCAAACTGGGGGGGCTTAAATTCAGACTGGGGGGCTAAGCCCCCCCAAGCCCCTCGCTAACTACGCCAATGGTCAGGCTTAAGATAAAAATATAATTTAATTTATAAATAATTCTAAAATAATAAAATTATTTCAATATGACAATCTAAATAAAAAAAAATGATCAATGAGGAAGTGGAATTTAGCACATTATATTAATATTATAACACATATAATTATATTTATAGCTATGTAGATTTGACTGAATGTCAATACATGTGGCCCTACTGCACTCAGCCATTATATCATTCTTGTATACCTGTAATTGTCAATGTCACTGTACTCAATGGTTTAGCAGTGTTTGGAAAAGTAGTTGATGTTCCGGTTTGGTATCCATATTCCCATGACAATGGACATTACTTAGATGTGACAATACGTTATTCTCAGACATTATGGCCATGGTCAGGTTGGATGGCTATTGCACTATCTGTATCGCAAACTATACCTAAAGATTGGAGTGGTACTGTTGCTGGCCACATTGAGCTCACAATTGAATCAGCTAATACCAATTACACAGTTAATTTACCATTACGCGCTGCTATTATACCTCCTCCGCCAAAAATAAGAAGAATTTTGTGGGATCAGTACCATAACTTAAGATACCCTCCAGGATACTTTCCAAGAGACAATTTAAACATAAAAAATGATCCATTAGACTGGAACGCAGATCATATACATACAAATTTTAAGGTTACTACTTTATATAATGAAAAATATTTTTAATACGTGTTATGATTGTTTTATTTATTGTTTGTTAATTTTTAAGGGTTTATATCAACATTTACGTAGTTCTGGTTATTATGTTGAAGTACTGGGTGAACCATATACATGCTTTAATGCTTCAAATTATGGAGCATTGTTAGTTATAGATCCGGAAGAAGAGTTTTTCTCCGAGGAAATAATAAAAATTGAAGCTGACATTGCAAATTATAATTTATCAGTTATTATTTTTGCAGACTGGTATAATGTTTCTGTGATGAAAAAGGTACATAATTATTTTATTTTTTTTTATTATTATTATATTTTTTTGTTTTATTTTAAGATAAAATTTTTTGATGAAAACACCAAGCAATGGTGGATGCCAGTAACTGGTGGTTCAAACATACCAGCTTTAAATGACTTGTTGGAGCCTTATGGTATTTCTCTAGGTTCTAATGTTTATTATGGAGAATATGAAATGGGTGATAGAAAAGTACATTATTCTTCTGGCACTCATATAACATCTTTTCCAAATGAAGGAATTGTTGTTGCTAAAACTTTAAAAAATCAAGGTAATTCAACTTTTTGATGTATTACCTAACTAGTTTACTAATCTATATCATACTATAATTTAACAAATATTATTGAAATATAGGTGAAGAAATTTTAGGAGGTGATAAAAGTGAACGAGAAGTTGATGTGCCAATTTTAGGTTTATATAAATCATCAGGGCATATTGTTCTTTATGGTGATTCAAATTGTCTGGACAATAATCATATTGAAATTGGTAATAATTTAATATATATATATATATATTTAAATAATTTATATTTTAATGACTATTATTATAGATTGCTATTGGATGTTAGACGCTATCTTGGAATATATATCTACTGATAAACTACCACATGTTTTTCTTGAGGATAATGTAAAAATCAATAAAAATAATACTCCACATTATTTAACTGAACGTCTTGAACACAATGAATTATACAAGTTAGATTATATAATAATTAATATTTTAATGAATATTGTGGATTATAATCACGATTAAAGATATATCTTTAATCGCGATTATAATATAATATATTTTTCAAATGTATTATTAATATATTTTGTCTTAGTGTGTGATTAATATTAATTATGATTATAAACTGATTGTAGATACTCTAAAGTTATAAGGAAAAGTGATTCTGGTGTTTCACAACTACCTATCCCACTGTGTGTTACGATTGATTTGGCTAAGACAGTTGTTCTTAATATTTCAGCAAACAGGTTATTATATTTTAAAAGTTTATATACCAAACAAATTAATTTTTGATTGAATTTATTAATTTGTTTAGTGATGATTACAAGCCACAAAAATTGAAAATTGACCCCTCATATAAGGATGAAAACAAGTATGTTTGGTTACAATCTTTAGCAGCCAGTTCAAAAGTTTCAAATGAAACATTAACATTTGATGGATTTTTCACTGGATTTTTCTTACCTTTAACAACACTTGCTGTTGTTTTGTCTATAGTAGCTATTTTCATTTTATGGCGATATTATTGTTGGAGAGCAAAAGCTAAACAGGGTCTCATAGCGCTTGGTAAAAAAAAAACTGTTGGTGGAATCAAAAAGAGTTTTATGTTTATGCTCAAACACAACAGTAGACTACAATCTGCCGGTGGATATAATTTGTGATGTTAGCATAGATTTTACACTAAAATATTTTGTTATCAAATATCTTCGGGCAAATAAATTATATATTAAATATTTATATTTCTCAAATTTATAAAAATACAATTTTTTTATTTTGTTATTTTAAATATTTGAAGTTAATTTTTTGTAAAACCTGAATCCAAAGTTATTATTAGTTGGTATATGTGAGTAAAAATTAATATTATCATTTGAGTATTTGACTATTTGAGTATACCTAGTATATAATATTTAATATAGAATTTAGGTGCTGTCAATAGTTATCCAAATGGCAACTCATGGAAAAACTATCTAGAGACAAGAAATTAATTTTTTATGTTAAATAAATAGATTTTAAATGAGGGTTTTATTTCATTTTTATTTTATTTTCTATGGATGATTAGGTATAATATCAAATATTGCTATAACAAATATTTTATATAGACTAGAGCAGGAGTCGACAAGTAAATTCTATGGGAGTTCTAATGATAAATATAATAATAAATCAATCATCAATAAGTCCAATGAAAAAAATATTTTTCAAATCATTACATTTTTATGAAAATAAAAACAATTATCTAGTTATTAAAATTAATTTATATTAAAAATTACAATACTAGGTAGCAGTATGAAAATAAAATAAGTTATCTAATTATTACAATCAATTTAAATTAAAAAATTACAATATTAGATAAATAATAATAATTTTGTATTATATATATATAATATATATATAACTTATGCCCAGTATGTCCTTAAGATGAGAATTTGTTAATTTTAAATTTATAAAATCTTAATAAAACCGATTATTACTTGCCTGATAAAATAATTGCAGTGAATTATGATATAACTATAGGTATAATCTAAGTTTAAAAAATGCAATGAAATCATTTTCTATTTATAATGATAACACTATATTACTATACTATGATAATATATACTTAATAGTTTATTATGCATTAGATTATTAGAGTAAAGAACATTATCAAGTACAATGTATTGACAGAGTCCAGAGTTTTGCCTTTCGCGGTCCAGATCTGAATTACGGTCCTCCATTTTTCGACCCCAGGGCTACAGATTAACAAACTTACGACCACGGCACCCTTAAGAAATACTTAGTGTTGCACGATCCATTTATCAATGTTTAATTAGCTAAATCCCTACTCAAACTAATCTAATTAGAAAAAAAAACACTTAAATTTTTTATAACTAATATAGTAATATAAATATAAGTGTTGGTTAATAGTTATTTTAAAAGAAACTAAATTGTTAATTGGCAATCTGATATAAACAATAATTTTATTAATTTGTCTTTACCAGCAACTCCCAACCCAAAGTTGCAAATTTTTCATTCATGCCGATTGGTACCAATTTTGAAATTCCATTCTGGTTAATTTTTACCATCTTGGCAAGAATATCCAGCAGTTGACAAAATTGCATACTTAATAGGATTTTCAACAACCTATCTATGTGAACAATACTTCTAAATTTATTCATTTTTTTTTTTAAATATAAATTTAATATTAAGAGTGATTTAAAATTATCCAGTTTTAATCCTGCTATTAACTCTTTCGTAGTTTCATGAGAGATATATAATGTCGAAAATCGCATTGAGTTATTTTAACTATGGCCCTTGCTCCTTGTTTTGAATTGAAATCATTAAAACTTTTTTTCTTTTTAAAAATTATTTTTAATTTCTGTTGTACGGTATGTTTTTCTAATTACTGATAGGTATAGTGCACGGTATATGGACATTTCCCCTTGTGCCTTCCCCCCCGGGAATTTTAGCGGTACTAGACATTCCCCCCCACGGACTGAGACGTTTTCTCCCCGAATCGATATATATAATATGTTATATATATATTTTTACATAATAATAGATTTAAAAACAGATACCTACAGTGATGTATATTTAAAGGGGGGTTTTAGGGGTTCAAACCCCCCCTTAAATGTATGGTTGGTATGGGCATTGATTTTGATTGTTATAATATTATCATACATTTTTTTTAACCCCCTCCGAAACTTATTTCTATAAACGCCACTGGGTACCTATTTTGGTTTTACCAGAAATATACGAATATACGTTAATATAATATGATACCTACTGATAATTTAAAGAAATTTGTTTGCATTTTTTTTACGTTTTTAATGCATTTTCTTAGTTTTTAGAGCATTTTTCTCAAGTTGTGTTTATGTATTTATATTTTTCGTTTGTATAGATATCTATACTAAGTTAGTCAATCTCAAAGTATCTTTTATAAAATTGGTGGTTTGCTCAATTAAAAAGGTTAAAATTCACTTAACTAAACAACAACTTATTTTTTTTCAAAGAATTTAATTTACTATAATCGGTTTTGGGAAGGAACGTGTTCTTTTTCAAGTACTTATAGAAACGAGGAACTGGAAAGAATTCTTATTTATGAAATTATTAAAAACGTGAACACAAATTTATATTTTTCATATTATGAAAAAATAAATGAAACTCGTATTTATTTCTAATGATACCTAATATTGTCTAGAAATTATTTAGTATTCATAATCACTTAGTCAGTTACTAATAAATTACTAACAATATAATATACTAGATCCATAGACAAATTTCATATTATTATATATTAATACATTATTATTATTAGTATTTATGTATCCATGATTCAGGATTTTGAAAATTGGCTTATGATTAGCTTTTTATTAATATTTTTGGTTGAAAATTTCACAAAAAAATATTCACTACCGCTTAAGTAATAAAAATAAATTTTACAGAAATGAGAATGCGTTATATTTTAAAATACTTTTTCAACACTGAATTTAAAATTATACTATATATTTATAATATATACATATTTAATATTTAATAACATCATTAATAATTTGTTATAAATATATTTCCAACTAATGTAATATTGCTATAATGCTATAATCATAATTTATCCTTATGCAATTACATTTGAGCGAGCACAATTATTATCCTTTAAAAAGTATGTGAAATATATGCGTTATGATTGGTGATGAAAGTAGAGAGGTAATTGTAATTGGTATTGCGATTTTGGGGGTCATTAGGTCAAGCAACTCAAGTCATGTAAAAAAAATTCACCCCCATATCGACTTATAATCTCGAACAATTTCCACACATTTAGTTTCGGTGTAGTATATAGGTCATTTTCTCCCTACACATTTTTCAATTTTAAAAGTTTGATATAAACTCAGCATTCAAATATTTAGATGTTCATTGAATAACTCAAGAAATCGAACGAATTCACTAGTAATTGTTAAATTGTTAAATATTCTTTGAACTAGTATATGGTTTTTGCAAAAAAAAAAAAAATTTTAAAAAATGAATGATTAATTTGAGCAAACACTTACAAATATGTGTTTAACAATAACAAAATAATCATAAAATACATTATTTTTTTTTACAAAATATAATATATGTAGATGAGATATGTATAGATGTCTAATATAAATACATTTTCTTTTTATATTTATTTTGAATTATATTTTTAATTAATTTGTTTTTATTGTTTTAAACTTTGTTAAATATATTTTATTATTTATACATTTTTAATAGTACTTTTTATTGTTTTAAATATGTATAGGTACAACCAAAAATACATATTTAATAAATAGGTATAGTGTGTTTTCTTATAATATTAACACAAAATATTTCCTTAGATTTATATGGAGTTTTTAGAAGGAGATTATCAGATAGGGAATATAGGAATAAACATAATTTTCAAATTTCTAGTTCTTCAGTATGCGCATGCACAATACAACTTCTATTTTTTTAAATAATAAATTAGCAACAGGTGTTTTCATGCCAAATTTGAATAGACCGAATTTTTCGTCACTTTGACATCTTGACCATGGCTCTGAAACCAAACTTGACTAAATGACGCAATAAGCTAATGTTTAATTTAAAACGTTGAATTTTCCAACAAGCAACCTATAATTTTACTAATTTCTGTTTTTTTTTTGGTTTTTTTTTTATTCAATAAAAAAATGTCCTTTCTGATTATTCTGTGATATTATCATGTATTAATTTCTGTGGAACTTGAATATAGATAGACATTGACTAACACAGACTTGTTACCTTAGATGATAGATATGTCTTAGATAATAGATTCATGAATACTCCAAGACCGTGGATGTATTCAAGTAAGTGATCATTATAATTATAAACGATTAAACGTATTGACTTTTATTTTCTGTGATTATTACATACACAAAAAAAAAATACCCTCAGGTTGAGGATGCCGCGAAAGTGTTAAAAACCAGTCTATGAAATGGCTGTTGGCTATGCAAGGTATATTTTTACTGTTGTACTAACGACAGGCCGCCTGCAGCTGTTTACTGCGTCTGCGGGACTTGAGTACTGAGTGTGTATACCATTTTCTACTTAGTATTTAGTGTTAGTCTGTTCTGTTCAGTCGTGCGGGTACGTCTGTTATTGTTGAGTGTTTATTGCAGTATAATACCTATACAATAATTGCGACTTGCGTAGTATTTTTATATTTATTTATTTTTTTTCATTTACATTTTAAAACATTTGTCATTATATGGAATAATACAGTAAGTCAATTTTTTGTTATTTAGAAAAAAATTTGATTTTAATTGCATTTTCATAATGTAACTACCTAAACCTGTTTTATATTTTCCGCTTAAATTTAACTAAGTTTTCACTATTTATGATACCTATATAACTATATATATGTATATATTATATTTCATATGTATTGGTTAAGTAAGTAAATAAGTTTCAAGATATTTTGTGACATATTATTTTGATTTTGTTATAATCAAATTACATTATTGGTCGTAATATTAAGTAGTTTGAAATTTCTTGAAATTCAAATGTTGTATCTTTAATTTTTATTCTATACATATTTTTCTGTATAGAAGGATATCAGAAGTACATCTAACATTTTCACAAAGTACTTTAAAATCATAATAGGTACCTACATTATAAGAATTTTAGATAATTGTCTAAATGGTATTTTAAATAATTTTAAAAAATAATAAAACTTTATAGATGTAAAAGAATGTTATATAAAAATTACAAACAAGCAAAGTTTTAACAAATCTTTGCACTAAGAATTGTTTTGAACGTGAAAATTGAATATTATCAGAATGATGTAAATCGTAAAGTGATCGAAACGAGTAAACTAACATGCGAGCATATCTTGCAACATTTCACCCTGATTTTTCATTTATTATTTATATGAGTATAATGAGTATGGAAGTATGACATAGATACCGAGCTTGAATCAGTATTTAGTACACATTAATCATACGCTACTCGTTGGATAATAGTAATAATATATTAAAGTTACCTTACTACCTTAGTGAGGTAGATATGTTTAAAACCTGTATCAAAAACAGTACTTGAATTGTACCAAGTACCTACCTCTTTGAAAAATGTGACGTATACATATTATATTTATAACTTCAACGTATGAATTCTTTTAAATTCTGTTCGGGGTGAGAATTTTGTTTTTTTATTAAAATCTTTAAGTACCTACCTCATTAAAATGACTATTGATTTTTTTTTCATAAAATAATTTTATTAATTAGTGCATATTTGTAGGCAGCGTATTTAATTTTCTACCCTTCATCTGTAAATTTAATTTAAATTATCAGTCAAGTTATAAAACTGTTTAAATTTTGTTATTTATATTGGAACGATCGTTATAGGTGTATTTTTTTTCGTTTAGAAACAACATATTTGCCCAAAAACAAACGCTTAAGTATTTGATCATAATATATTCATCATGTAGTAACTAAGCAAGTAACCAGTTGGCTACGATGATCGATGACCTAATCATGACCTATTAACTATTTTATTCATCCACATTGACCCTTCTCCAATAGGTATTACATTACAATTTAATAGTTGTTGAACTGTCTGCTTATATTATATAAAATCAGCTAGTACTCTTCGTGAACCGTGGTTCTATCACAATATATTATATTACTTAGTACCTAATACTCATATACTCGTATTATAATATTATATTATGCTGAGGTCTACGGTTTTATTACTGTCACACATCAAAGTCATATAGAGAGATGTGAGCCAGGTATTTACAATAAAACCAATGGTCCGTACCGAATTATCAAGGTTTCTATTATTTTCTTTGAATTATATTCATGCAGTCCGATATTGTTATTGTTATTATAATTATATAATATAAATGTATAATACTATAATGTCCATCAATATACCTTCCGTATCTTGTGCACATGTATACAACCATTCTATAAAAACGAAATGTAAGTATTAACTTTTATGTTTAATGTGTATAGCCATAAAAGAGTTGGATATTTTATTATATTTATATTTTCTTAATTATGTTAATCAATTATACATTTATAATTCAGATAAATATAGTCTATAAACTGTAGATATATTTCTGTTTTGCTAAATTATTTAAAAAGATTTAACAAATAGTTCTATACTTCTATAGCGTGTGTACTTAACTACATTTTTCAAAAAATGAATGTTAAAGATATTTAACTTTATTATGAAATATATTCAAAAAACAGTTAGCTGAAACAAAAATTGTAACACAATTTGCAAGACTAATTATACCATACGCCCATACATTTTCTATCCGTATAATTAATGCATATCAAAAAAAATATGTATTCACATTTTTTTAAAGATCACTTAAAATTTGAATAACAAAATATGATATTTATAGTATTGTAAACAAAGTTCCACTTATAATAATTGGTTTCCAATCAAAATATTAGTAAATAATATTTTAATTTAAACATACATTATAGTCTATAGTACCTATACAATTGTATTTAAAAAAATAACTTGTATATTATGGTAACAGTTTAATTAATATGGCTATAATAAAATCTGGAATATTGTTGAAATATATTCAAGGCGAACAACAATCCCACTGTCATAGGCCTGTAGGCTTGTTTTATCATTTTTGTATATATAAATGGGTGTGGATGCAGAACGCTTATATTAGGTGAGTGAAATATTAACACATATAATAATAATTAATAGTACTAAGTACAATGATATAACTGTTATTTATTGTAATACACTGACTAAATGTAATACAATACCAATATATGGGTTATGGATAGGTACCTACCTATTGAATTAATGAAGCGTTTTAAGAAAAACTTAATGAGTAAGCAAGCATTTGCAGGGTAATTTCCAAGGTATCAGATTTTATAAAATGAGATAAATAAAAAATATTATATCAACACAACAACACCTACAATAAATAATTATGTTTTAATGTTTTATCTATATAAGTACTCAACGCAAACTTCTTAGAAATTGTCTGACGCGTGCCATTATTATTTATTATTTATACATAAATAACATTCACACTCGATATAAAAATTTAATATATATATATGTAATATGTATACATCATAATAATTATGAAAGCGAAATATAAAAAAATATTATCATACGAATAATTTGTCTAGGAATCGCATAGAATATATACTATATATAGGTACCAAATCCAAACATAAACAACAGAGGTATTGAAGATGATCACGAACACAAGGGCCACTGGTTTGGTTTACATTGGCGGCACGATAATAATTTAGAAAGACGATAATGTATTATTAAAAAATGATACAATAACACTTTTTCCTATAATTATCAGAGAAGTAGAATTATAGGGTCCAGTATTATAAATACTTTATGAAAAGCATATTAAAATCTAAACTAAAGTGGATTCATCCATAAAACTGTAAATCAAAATGAACACTTTATAGACCCACAAACTAGAACCTATACCCGGAATAAAAATAAAATGCTTATGATGGTGTATTATAAAACAAGATAATTGTTAAATTCGGGTCAATGAAGCATCTCCTTCGCTTGAAAGGAGGTTGCAAGAGGAATAGTTGGGGATCTCATACATCAAACGATTTAATGTTCGGTGAAACGATATGAAAACAACCCTTTGTAAATAATTCTTATAATAATAAATTTTATGTATACTTTATGAATAACTTTTTTATAGCAATAATATTTTTTTTAAATATATATTTTGTATAATATGTGTTTTTGTAAATTAATTACTAATTAAGTTTGCATTAAGGATTATTTTAAAAATAGCTAGGATTTTTATTTTTGATTATCAAAGTATTAATTAGATCAAATTTTCTATCAAATACCATTCTCAAAGTTGCATATCAAAGCTTTTTACTGGTCCTTTAAGGCTTTAAATAACGTATGACAAAAGAAAACATTAGTAGGTAACAAATACTATGTGTCTATGGAGTATATACTTATTTTTTATAGTAATACAAATTTAATATTTAAGTTTCTTGTAGGTATACTGTGGATATATTTTAAAGTCATATAATGCAGAATAAGAACTATAATATGTCCAATAAGTCGCCACAAAATAGTTTAGATTATTTTTTTCATCTAGATTTTAAATGTTTTAAAATTATTATAATAATAAATTATGTACACTAATGACTAATATACATCTTAAATCAAAAATGTATTGCTATATATTCTGCACACCGATTATAAATAAACGAATCATCACATTTACAAAGATTATATTACGCATTAAATAAATAACTAAAAATTATTATTTTAGTTGGCAACTAACTTAGTATGACAACTATATGAATGATTAATAACATTATTCAAAATATTTTATTTCGAAAAATTTATGTACGTTATTTAGTATTTTGGTATGAAAAATCATGACTATGTATACAATATTATACATAGGTAGTGTTATAATAATATTTTAAAAGGTAGTCTGGCAGTTTTGACAAGAAAAACAATCAATATCAAACATCAATATTTTTTTTCGTTCAATTTTCGTTTTTTATTTATAACTTAAAAAATTTTAAAATTAAGTTGTTAAAAATAATACTTGCTATATTTTATAAGTGTGATATTTAGATTTTCACTTTTTCAATAGAAAACCATATTTTTAGAAATTGTTGATATAATTACTTACTAATTAATATATTTAACACTGAACCGTCTGAACTAATAATTGACTACTTATATAAAAATAGTGGTTTGCCCAAGGCCAATATTTTACGACTTTTCGTTCCACAGTTCCATTAACTTGAATTTTAAATGCTTTTATTTCTGCTTAATAATTGTCGATACAATTGTCTAGCCGATATACGATTAAATAATTAGAGGTACATTAAAATTAGAAATAATTTATTTTAAAAATAATATAACTATGAAGAAAGTAAAAAATTTACAAATGTACTAATAATACAAAATATATTTAGGTAATTATAATATTTTGATTTACGACCTATATGTAGCAGTGTAATTATTTTTACACAGGTAAAACAGTCAATAATGTATAATAGTGACTGTTTAATAAACAACTTAAATAAATATTACGTCAATGTAAATATATACCGTTATATTTATATATATATATTCACCTCGCCAACTATGAAAGTATGCTATTTGGTATATTCTTATAAATCATAACAATTATATTATATTATTATTTATATTCATAAATATATGATTATTAGTTATTACTATATAATAGTGTAATAGGTATTATGTTATTTAATATGTAAACTATTAAATATTATTATATGGTTAAGCACACATTGGCATTTAAGTGTTCCAACGATTATCCATATATCCGATAAATAAAATATTAAAATCTTTAAAATTGAGTTTTTTTTTATAATTTGGTTCTTTATAGGTTCTATAGACATTTTATTAACATTTATCGTATTTTCACTAAACTTATGTTTATCACAACCGTCATCTGTGCATTAGATAGATGTCATGTTCCTTAGAGGTTGAACGAACGTAAACCGTATGTTGGATAGACATTTGCAATCTTGCAGACATAATAATACTATATTATATAACTATTGTACATTTATTTTGTATACTTACAAACAATTCAAACAGAACGTTTTTAAAGAATTCAATTTTTCACCATTAATCTTAGGAGCAGGTATTCCTTATGTCGTTCCAAAACATATGCTATTGCAATAAACGATAATTCGATGTAGGTACCAAAAATTAGACACTATAAATAATAATTATTGTATATTTGTATGTGTTTTAACCTAACATTTCTCAAATGTGGTTTGTGACTCACTGCAGTTAGTCCTGAGTCAACTTTTAGTGAGTCACGAGAATTTTTTTGAAACTATATAAACTTTAAAACATATTATCACAAATATTACTCAGAAACCAACATTCAAGAGAGCTTACGCAGTTACGCCTACATAAGCTTTCTACGCCATACAGTTCTTATTTTCCATCATAATGCTTGTTGGAACAACACTGCAACAGATATTGTCATTTCCTGGTATGACGGTAAATGTTGTTATCACAAGATTACAAGATTATCGTGATTTAATAAATTGTCATTCTCGAACTTCTACCAAAAGTCCACATAATCATTATTTATTT
>VUJU01003383.1:6178-26457 GCA_009835225.1 Aphis craccivora | reverse complement strand
AAAAAAAAAAAAACATATTATTATATGGCTGTAGACCACATATCCAAGTAGCACCACTTTTTTTTGGAAATTTTTACAAAAAGTTTTATAACTCTAAAATATGTTAATAGGTAGATACTTAATAGGTTAAGTAGTGTTTGCACATTTATAAGTTATAACTTATAACAGCGGTTCCCAAACTTTTACGACCATGAAACTCTTAATTTTCAATCAACATTTTAATAATATTTTTTCCAAAAATAAAATAATTTTCTTACTAATTACCTACATCTGGCGGAACTTTTGACATTGTTTCACGGAACCTTAAGGTTCCGCAGAATACACTTTGGGAAACGTTGAGGGTCTGAACAGAACGACAGGTTTTTGCTGGACGGTGAATGCCGGACGTTTGAATCTCACATGGGTTTACCGGACAGGCTATCCGAAAATTTTGTATGAGTGTGTTCACTCATATAATTTTATATATATTTTACTATGACGTGTTTATGAAACAGTTTTAAATTTTTGCATATTATCATTAAATAGAACATCAATAATCAATTAATTAATATTAACGCCACAATAATTAATTTAATTTACTTTATTTTATAATATATTGATATTAATTGTAGACAATCAGTAATAATCATTTATAATAATGAAATCATTAATAATTGATAATATCAGCTATTTAATTATTATTTTTACAAGGTGTAAGAATTATCTATGTAAAAAACAAATTGGTTGTAGATAGGTATGAAATAACTAAATATTTAAATAATTATTTTATTTTTTCAATCTTCAAATAATTTTTGGTACCTACCGATTTACTAAAAAATGAATCTTATATATTTGTATTTAGAACAGTATTGAATTTTTTACTATGTAAGCTATCTGATATTTAAAATTTAATTTTTGTTTCTTTCTAATATTATTTAAAATGTATATTGTACTGTTAAATTCCGCTATTTATACTACCTATATTTATTTTCATAACTTTTTTTCTTTTTGTTTATTATATATTTAATATAAAATATTAATAATAATGACACAATATATCAATAATGTACTATAGACTATAGTTAAAACTAGAAGTCCACAATATAATGTATTAATATGTACAGAATAAGTACCTAATTAATATAAACATTAATTATAATGAACACTCATTATTTTAAAAAGTAATAATTTTTCCCTGACGACTGACATTTAGTCTTAATAAAATGTATCATATTATTTAAATACATGTACCTATTTCATATTTTATATTTATTTTATTTTTCTATCTTATGATTATTCATAAAAACATTATTAAAATGTAATTTTTTTAAGAACAACCTATATTTTTTACTAAATAATCATAAACATAATATTTGCACAAAAATCTCAAATATAAAAACAATTGATTTTTAAATCTATTACCATCTCAAATTTAGATGATATAATGACAAGGTCATCTAAACATTCTAAACACTTACTAATGATAAACTATTCTATTAATATTCAATATTTATAAATTAACATTGTTGAAAAAGTATTTTTGCTTTAGGTTATGAATTTACAAATATACCTAGATGGATACTTAAAAATCAAAAATTGGTTTTAGTTTTATACCAAAAATTGTTGAGGTAAAAATAACTAAAAGAAATGTGTTTAAAATGTTAGAAATACATTAGTTTAAAATTTGAAAAATTGGAAATAAATCACTCTGTATGTATGTACCTATATTTAATCTATAATGCTTGATTACTGTATTGCACTGACAGCAAATATGTGTTTAATCTCATGGGACGTAGGCGTAACAATAAAAAAAAATTTAATAAACACCATTTATAAAATACTCTAAATAATGAATCTAACTATCGTATGAAATTACTTCCAATATATTTTCAATTAAATTATAAGTAGGTTTATCTTCAATAAATTACTTATTATTAATATTATAGGTATCTGGCGACATGATAATTAAAAAAGAAAACTTTTGTATTGAGTATGTAACTAAAGTTACTTGTTGAAATTAATGTGATACATTTTAATTCAATGATAAACCACTGTTTATGATGAAAAATTATTTTGAGCCGGGGTCTATTAACTTAAAATATTTCCTTGAATATTTTTTAATAGTTATATCATAGGCGTGCGCACGGGGGCAGCAGAGGCAATAAATGCTGCCCCTGGACTTTCTTTGAGGCTACTGCGGCCAGTAAATATTGAATAATGGTCCTTGGTAAAATTATATTTCCACATATTACGACCATTGTAAATAAAAAAAAATTATAAATATTATTTCTTTTTTTTTTGGTAAAGTATTAATAAATATTTTATGATTGTAGAATTTACCAGTATAAATAAAAATGAATAAACCTGTCTAATACTGCTTTAAAAATAGCCATGATTTTAAATAATAAATCCTTACTATAGGCTTGTGGAAAAGTACACCTTTAGTGGCTTGGTAACTTACTATATAACTTTTTATCCAAAAAAAAAAAAACAAATAACCAATATAATTTAAATTTTGATACCCAATAATAAAAAAGTTAAACTATGGGTCGAATTAATTTCTTGCTGCCCCTGAAACCGAAGGCTGCTCATGCCTATGAGTTATATTTATTATTTATGTTACTATTATTAATATAGAAGATTGAACTTATTTTTGTTAAACAAAAATTGGTATAAATAGCTTAAAATTAATTAAAATGTTTGAAAATTGAAAAAGTGTGTATGTAATAATAATATACACAGGTAGGTAATGGAATAAAGTATTATAGCCCTATGAATAATATTTTTTAAGCTACAATAAAAAATAAATAGAATCATTATTTTTTGACGCACCTAAAATGTTAACACATGTCATTTACAGAAAAGCTTTAAGCCTTGCTTTAAGTATTATTAAGTATAATACTTAAAATTTCATTATTTTTTTTTTCTCAAATCATGTAACAATAATTGTTGCAATGGCTAATAGCAGTTTACACTGTTAATAAATATTTTACTGTTAGCTCACTATTTGTTTTCTCTAGCCTTCGCATAACATAAGCAAAATAAATTAACTGAAAATTCCATTTTCATATTTTTGAGTTATCTTTGAAAAAAATCAACAATAATAAAAATTATGGAGAATTGTATTTTTGAAGGTATGACATAGGTTTGTATAGGTATAAATGTATAATATAAAAACCATTAGTGAAGATAAAGCTATTTACAAGTAAAAAAAAAAAAAAAATAGTTGTAACCATTAATGATCATTAATTATTATTATGCATTATAAATTTTATTGCATAAATGCATAATGCATGAATATCTACTAATGTAACACAACCAGGCTCCGAATAGAGCACTGGAGTGATTAATGTAGTAGTTGTACAATTAGATATGTGTTTCTGTGTCAAATGTTATCTTTAAAACAATATAAATACTCAATTTTTCAATTTAGATGGGGAGATTTCAGGTAAAAAGTTGAATTTAGTTAGTACAAAGACTTGAGTGCCAAAAGTAAAATTTTTTAATAATCAGATAAAAGTAAATTTATAGCTAATAATTGGAATTTTAACTCAACCCCCATTTTTGGAAAAAATAGATTTTCTAATTTTGTTATAATTCATAAATAATGATTATTCATAACTAGGTATATGTCACATGTTTACCAATTATTTATGTTATAATTTTCCAGATACAAAACAATGAATATTAGTCTCATTTTATGATATTTATAAACATTTGAAATCTTCAACTTTCATAGTTTTTTTTTCAACTTATGCATAATAAAATTTGTTTTTTCATTAAAAAGCTTGACATTTGTGTATAAAATTGGGTAAAAAACCTCGGTTTTATTAATATTAAAAAAAACATTGACACCATTTTCTTTGTAATCGTTATTAACGTTTAAAATTTAACGAAACTCATCAAAACCACTAAAATTTACAAATTATTAGGTACATAGTATTTTTCATAAAAATATGTAGTAATCGGGTTATGGCGACGCCGCGACCTCTTAAACAAATATTTACGTACTTAGAAATTCCAAACCCCGGTAGGTTACCTACGACGTGCGGGCAATGCTTTGGGCCCAAGCCTGTAGCTACGGGATGGGGTGAATAAGAGGGCCGTTGCCCCCTAAAAATTTTGAAAGACATTATTTTTGTACATAATGCCCTCCCCAAAAGTTTTCATTGCCCCACCTGAAAATGTGGTCTGGCTACGGGCTTAAGCTTGGTTAGGTATAGCGATTTTAATTTTAATTCTATTAGTTTAACTGATGGAAAGTCCTATTACAATTATAGTGTATTTAAACATTTGGTGTTTATATTTTTGCACCAGAGAAAACACGTATGACTATAATGTATAAAATAAAACATATTATAGTATTATTTAAGTGATCCGTAGGACACAAATTAATTACGAAATCGTATTTTATTACACTTTTAGCTGTAATTCTTTAAAATACAAGTTTAATAATAATATGGAGTAATGTGCTAATGATGGATCGTCGTACAAAAATAAAGAATTAAATTATATTTGGAATGTTTATCGGTTTTAATAGTTCTTCAAATCAACGACAATATTATAATGATATGAAAGAGTATTCATATTTATATAATATAATAATATTACATTATACTGTTTTTTTCATAATGGGAAACGGGAGTGTAGGTTAACTGTGTATTTATAAAATGTATAATCATAAGTAAAGTTGATGAAGTGTCAAGTTTGGGAGCGCGCGTTCCGTTTCAAACAATATACGAACAGTGCGGTAAATAGTGCGATTCGAATTTAAAATAAACATCAACGGCGAGTCCAAATGGCATGTACGTCGATTTTCACACACGTCTCTCGGCCAAAGTGGCACATAATCAGTGCGCAATACGCAAAATACAATTCACAATCGCCAATTCAATGTTTCAGTGGACTTCTCGGCTGTCAGCGTAATATTTTGTTTACTGCAATACTGCCGCCGCAAGAGGGGCTACTGCGCTAAGCGAAATCGCAAAACATCGATTGTGTAATCGATTGTTCTACTTCACAATCGTTGGACACAATATTGCCGATGTTCAAATATACAAATTGTCATTTGTCAATATCGATATCAGTATCGTTTACGAATAATATAAATATATAAATAATAATAATAAAAAATATTATGAACACTGAATTTAACGTGTGCGATGTGATGCGTTATAACAAATATTATAACAGTACTAAAACATTATTGATTAGCTACTCGATGTTTTATTATAATTAATTTTTTTACCACAATCGACAGTGCGAAATGCTCGCAGTCTACACTCGTAATCGGCACGAAAAGCGATTTCGGCGAGAAAGCGAGCGCACGCGGAATCGATTTCGCTCGCAACAACAATTACTACTCACCCGCCACCGTAAGACACTATCTATAAACAGTATAAACGTCCATACTATCGTATATTCGCGTGTTCACCACGGAATGTATTTAGCGCGAGCATCGAACATTATAGTCAGCCAAGCAGGCAGCTCCCAGCGGCCGAACAAGAAATCAATACTTTCCACCAACACCTAGTGGGACGGTGTCGTGTGTGTTTCGAGAGGCGTTCTCGTCGTACACTTCGTACACCGTCTTAATAAAAAAAAACCAATTTTCGAGTCAAGTCTTGTCGTAAGTTCGTCAAGTCAATATTTCGATAAATGTGAACCAGCTATTGTGGTGGCTTTATAATATTGTGTTTTTTTTTCGTTTTTTATGCTTAACCATTATAATTGTTTAGTGATCAATAATCCGTGACACCGCTTTATTGTTTTCCATATTGTTATACGACCACCATAATATTATTGCATTGTATCATCGCTTGTTTGTTGTTTGTGGTTTTTGTTTTTTTTTATATATATGTATTTTTTTTGTTTTTAGTCCGAAATCGAGGTACCTACTTACCACCCATGTATGTTTGAATAAACCATTTAAGTTCGGGGGAGGAGGCACTGAACAATGTCCGCCAAACAGACTCCATCAATCATCGGCAAAATTTACAGAGCCTATGAAAAGCCGTCCAACAGTCATTGTGTCGTTCTTGAAAATCGTATGCAAGCTGAAGTGTTGTTATTTGAAAACAACACTTTGTGCACAGCCACAGTCAGTGAGTTTGACGCGTTCAAACGGCAGTGTGTGAAAATTGTAGACGCCTATGGATGTCTTGGTGTTCTGAATGTAAACATTGACAATAAAGTAGCACTTTTCCTGGTGTTGGTGACTGGCTGCCAATCGGTTGGCAAGATATCTGATGCGGAAATATTCAAAATCACACAGACCACGTTTGTTTCATTGCGTAAGCAACAAAGTGATGACTATGCATCCGAAGTACGAAAGCTCTTAAACAGCGGTAGTTTTTATTTTTCGAGGTATGTGTCACAAGATGTTCGTTTTGATTTGACCCTGTGTGCCCAGAGACAATGGAATAATTGTGTTCCCGATAATCGTTTCTTTTGGAACCGTAATTTACATGTATATTTTACTCATTTTGGAATTAATACTTCTCAATGGTTAATGAAAATTGTTTGTGGCAGTATCGAGATAAAAACTGTCTATGCAAGACATAAACAAGCCAGAATTGCAATAATATCAAGATTGAGTTGTAGAAGAGCTGGAACTAGATTTAATGTTCGTGGTTGTAACGATGATGGTTATGTAGCAAATTTTGTTGAAACTGAACAAGTAATTTACTTGGATGATGAGGTTACTTCTTTTGTGCAAATTAGAGGTAGTGTACCACTATTTTGGGAACAACCAGGAATGAATGTTGGAGCACATAAAGTAAAACTGTCAAGAAGCATAGAGTCTTCAGCAGACGTTTATGAAAAACACGTCAAGTCACTAATAGATTGTTATGGTAATATAATTTTCATTAATTTATTAGGTGGAGCAAATTCAAACAGTAAAGAAAATGAATCTGCTTTGAGCTATGCCTTTGAACAAAAACATTCCACTTCAGCATTTTCTTTCATACCATTTGTTGCATTTGATTATCATCAAGAGTTTAAAAGTAATGGTGATAAAAGTCTACAAAAATTGAAAAACTCAGTTAATCCATATTTAGATTCATTTGGTTTGTTTTATGCAAAAGGTAACTCTGTTATAAAACATCAAACGGGTACTATGAGAATAAACTGTACCGATTGTCTTGATCGTACTAACTGTATTCAAAAGTTTTTTGCTTTAGAAATATTGGCTAAACAGCTAGAATTTCTTTGTCAAAATGAAACTGATCAAATAATGTCAAGATTTGAAGAAGTATTTCAACAGCTTTGGGTGAATAATGGCAATGAAATAAGTAGAATATATGCTGGTACTGGCGCAATACAAGGTGGATCAAAATTATTGGATGGAGCTAGATCTGCAGCTAGAACTATTCAAAATAATCTGCTAGATTCTAGTAAACAAGAAGGATTTGATATATTACTATCAGGTAATGCCTTTAACAATGAGTTATTAGCAAAAGCTAAAGCGTTACTCCCTTATAACACTTGGCAATGTCATCCAGATTTGGCAGAAGAAATGTGTAAAAAGTATAAATCATATACATACAAGAGTAATTTAAGAATATCTATTGCTACATACAATGTAAATGGAGGTAAACATTTTTTAAATTTTGATTCTAGTAACTTGGAATCATTATCTAAATGGCTCTTGGACCCATATAAAGTATCCTTATTTGATCCATCAAAAAAGTTCTTCCTAAATGATAATGATAATCTTCCTGATATTTATGCAATTGGATTTGAAGAAATTGTTGACTTAAATGCTAGCAATATTATGGCTGCTAGTTCAAACAATGCAGATTCGTGGTGTAAAAGCCTTAAAAACATTTTGTCTTCGAAAAGGGATTATGTCCTACTTACTAGTACACAACTAGTTGGCGTTTGTTTGTTTATATTTGTTAAACCAGAACTATTGCCTTATATTAAGGATGTAACTACAGACTTTGTTAAGACAGGAATGGGAGGTACAACTGGTAACAAAGGAGCTGTAATGGTGAGATTCACTTTAGATGCTACAAATCTTTGTTTTATATGCTCCCATTTTGCTGCTGGACAATCACAAGTTGCTGATCGTAATGCAGATTTCAATGAAATAGCAAGAAAGTTGAAAACTCCAATTCAATCAAATGATTATGTATATTGGTGTGGAGATTTTAATTATAGAGTGGATATGGATCGCTTAGATCTCATAAATCATGTACTAGATGGAGACTTGGAAGAAGTTTTGAAGTATGATCAACTTTTAGCACAATGCAGAGATAAAAAAGTATTTGAAAATTTCTTTGAAGCTCCTATAACATTTCCTCCGACTTACAAATATGACATACTATCAGATGAATATGACTCTAGTGATAAATGTCGTACACCAGCTTGGACTGATCGTGTACTTTGGTACTGTAATGAAAATAATGATTGGCCAAACGGTAAGCAAGTATTCTACGGACGTGCTGAGATCAAAGAAAGTGACCATAGGCCTGTAATGGCTTCTTATGAAATTGAATTATTGTGTGTTGATCAAACCCAAAGAGAAAGAGAATTGAATATACTATGGAATGAATATGGACCAATTGATGGCGTTATTTTAGTACATATTGAAAACACTGACTTTCCTTTAAATGATGAATCATTCAAAAATATAATGCTTCAAGGTTTGGGTTCTTTTGGTAAAATTTTAAATGCAAGATATTTTCCAGATCATGCTGAAATCACCTATGAAAATGGTCGTTTTGCAGCTAATGCTTTAAAAATAAAACAAATATCAATCTACAACTATACCTTAATTTTAACTGCTAAAAATAATAATTGGGCATTAGCTATAAAAAATGAGATTGAAACTATCACAAATAACATTGTGCCCTTATGGACAGACAAGTTGAGGCCTGCTCCAATGAGACCACCATTACCTGCAAGATCTGATCTAAGTCCAAACTCAGATGGAATGCCGAACTATCCACCACCTTCAAATGTTCCTTTACCACCACTACCCCCAAGACAACGAATGCCTCCTCCACTCCCCCCCAGAAATGCGTGATGTCACTGCGCTAATTTAAGTATATTATCAGTCCAATATTATAATTATTAAATAACTTACCTATTGTATTCATTATATTAAATTACATTTTAACTGTATGCAAAATTGTGTTTTAGATAATAGGCTATTGTTATTTATGTTACCTTTTATCTTCTCTAATGTTACTTTATTAACTATTATTTATTAGATATTTATTATAAAATTAAATATGTTATTTAATGTTTACATTGGACAAATAAATACTACATAACAATGTTATTTACAATGCATACTTCTTACATTTTTTTTTTTTTTTTTGTTATTTAATTTTTTGTCGTGTTATTTTACATTAGGATTATAGTTCCTAAAATTGTGTTTGCATGTTATTATTTCTGTTGTTTTATTAATATAGTATAATTATTTTATTAAATTTGACTTTGATTTTAAACACAATGCTGGTACACACAAATCTTACTTATCTTTTATCTAAGATTTGTTTTGTTTTATTTAAAAATAAGAACAATGATGTTAAATAAATGGATGCAAAACTTGGACCCAAGTTCTCAAGATTTGTACTTATGTAATTTTCGAGTGTCAGTTGAGGGCGAATGGTTATGTTTACGTGAAATAACTGATGATCCATTATCTGATATTTTTCCATCACAATGTCTTACTTCTCCAGACTTACCATTCTTATTAGGTATTCAATTACTTAAAAATCATGATAATTTTTTTTTTTTTTTTGAACTACTATTTTACCTATTCTAGAATAATACAATTATAATTGTTCAATTTAGATCGTGACCCTGTATTGATCGAGAGACGTAACCTGGTAAACATATCCAAGCTGATTGTTAAAGAACTAATTGAAAATTCACTGAAAAATGGACGTATGCTTGATTCAGATCATGCACCTTTACAACATTTTTTTATTGTCTTGGAACATGTTCTGAGACATGGGTTACGCCCTAAGAAAGGGCTTTTGGGCCCCAAAAAAGAGTTATGGGATATATTGCAAACGGTTGAAAAGTTAACACCAGATGCACAAGAATTAACAAATAGTATTCGAGATTTACCTACTGTCAAGTAAATGTAAATTATATTAACATTTGAACTTTTTTAAATTACTATTTTTTCAGAACTCCAATGGGTAGAGCAAGAGCTTGGTTAAGAGTAGCCTTGATGCAAAAAAAATTGGCTGATTATTTAAAAATTTTGGTGGATTATCGTGATGAAGAGTTAGTAGATTATTTTGAGCCAGATGCTTTAATGATGAGTGACGAAGCTATTGTTATTGTTGGTCTTATGGTCGGTCTTAATGTTATTGACTGCAATTTGTGTATTAAGGCAAGATATTAAAAAAATAAGCAGATTATTGTCATTTTGTTTACAATTATATAAAATGTTTTTAGGAAGAAGATTTAGATTCACAACAAGGTGTTATTGATTTCTCATTATATCTGCGCTCAAGCCACCACCCTAATCATCATATACAAGGCACTGTCAGTTGTCCTGATAGTCCTTTAGGTCTTGAATCGGAAAATATGAATGTAGTACTTGATCAAAAAAATTATATAGAAGAACTTAATTGCCACCTTAAGTATGTTTTACGTACAATTTAATTTTATGAGATAACCATTTTAATGGTTTTTAGGGCAACTGTGGCAAATTTAGAGTCCAAAGTAGAAACACTTTCAACTTCAAATACTTTAATCAAAGAAGAACTTGATATGGCTAATAACAGTTATGCAATGTTGAAAGAAGAAAATCAATTACTTAAAAATCAGTTGATTAAGCAAAATGATTCTAAAAATGTAGATATATTACTTTAAACTTTAAATAATGATAATAAGATAAGATTAATTTATTCTGATTTAGTGTTTCTAAAAAAATAATCTATTTTAATATTGAAGTTACCAATATTATAAATATTACAGGTTGAATCTTTAATTATTGATATTCCTACTGGAGATATGGATACACTTAAGCAATTTGCAGAAAATGAAAAGAAACAAAGAATTGAAGCTGAAAAGGAACTTCATTTACAAGTATATATTGTTGCGTATGAAATGAACAAAAATTGAGAAGACTATTGTTTTATGTTATTAGATGAGCCTTAAAGCTGAAATGGAGGTTGCAATGAAACTTTTAGAAAAAGAAAGTCGAGAAAAACAAGAAAATATTGTTTCACTACGAAAACAATTAGATGACATCAAAATGATTAACTTGGAAATGTATAAAAAATTACAGGTGAGACTCATAACTAAAGTAATGTATATTGTTAACATTTTGTTAAATATTGTTATTTAATTATGGTTGATGATTTGGTTATTTAAAATGTTATAAAATGTGATCTACAATATTGGGTCGGGAAATGATCAGGAATGTGAAGAAGACTTGACCAAAAAAGCTGAAATGGTGAGCCGACTACAAAAAAAAACTGAACAGATTGGTTGCTTGCTGAGCAATTTACAGTTCCACGACGCACAACAATTAAGATTGCGAAACAATGCTGGCATGAGAAATTCCAATTCAGACACTAGGTTGGCTTCTCGACCAGACAGATCACTTCACCGACAATCATATACTCCAGTTTTGAAAGAAAATGCACCTAGTCCTGAGCCATTAACTGATCCCGAACAATCAAATAATGTTTAAATTTGATAAAAAAATATATATATTTTTATAGTTAAAATGCCAAATTTAGAGTAAATAATAAAAATTAGGTTAATTTTCTTCTTATTTCTTTATCTCGATATACTAGTTAAAGGTTTAATTGCAGGAGAGTGAGAGTTCACTTAAGCACAAGTCAGAGTTTGTTTCTAAATTGGAATCAAAAAATGTAACATTAACAGAGGCTTTGAAAAAAACTGAAGAGGTGTATGTATTTATTTATTAGCTCTTATTCTTTTATATTTGAAAAGCCGATGCATCTAAATGCAATATCTATTAGTTTGGGTTGTTTTACATAATATTTTGGTTATAAAATGTATGCAATATGTCTAATAAAATTGTATTTAGATGCATAAATTTGTTTATGTAGGATTTGATAAATAAAAAAATGATGCGAGCCACAGACTGTTAGTGAATAGGTTAATAATTCTGTACTATTTATCTTTTACATTATCAACATATATATTTATTCCTATTTCGTTTTAGTGTATAAATGTCATTTAATTATTTATGAAATATAAAAATTTAAACATTATTCAATACACTCTTATATTCCTATATGACTAATGTAAACCAAATTTTGTATTAGTATTTTAAGTCTTTGTTTTTCTTTATATCATTATTAATATTTTATGATATTTAAATAAAATATAGTATAAAATGACATATTTAATAAACTACTTATTTATTTCACATGCAAGTTCAATAATATCCAAAAAATATTGTCCTAAAAAAATTTATTTATTTATTTATTTTTATTATTTTATTTAAATAATGTATTATATTTTTTGCTTTTTTCTCTATCATCAACATGTTTTTGGAAAGTATTTTTTGTCAAAACTGACATTAAAAACTATAAGCTAAAGAATGGTTGTTACAGAGTTTATAACATTACCATCCATAATACACAATATTTATTATATTTTAAAATTAAAAAAAAATTTTCTCAATAAATCATATTTGAAATTAGTCCTATATTTCTGTTTTAAACTCTAGTGAAATTATAAAATTTTGAAACCATTCTATTACCAATTTTTTCATTAAACTTTGTTTAGTTATAGAAACATTTTTTTGAAAGGTTTGAACATTGATTTTTACACTGCTGCCTTTATTCTAAAGTCTATTACTGATTTTATTAAGCATCACTGATTGATGGTAAACTAATATTTTTCGCCTATCATACTTATCTACCAGTTAACCATATCTTTACTATTGATTCAAGTTAATTTCCTTTTTTTATTTTGTCTTATTTAACTTTCATTAAGCAATCAAGTTTAATTTACTATACAATTGTCTTATTGGCAATGACTGGTTATTGATACAAATAATAAATTTGTCAGTTTTACTAAAATACCTCTCAAAAACATACTCTAACAATATGAGGTCAGAATGATGGAATTTTTATAATTTTTATATTTTTTTTTTATTTACTTTTTAAATAGTGCTCGCAACATTTTTTTATCTATCTATTTTTATTTGCACAAAATGTACCTATTTCCTTTCCATTTATTTCCTTACTAATCGTAGATCAAAAAAAAATGAAGAGGAGAAGAAAAAAATATCTGATTCGGTACTTAGATACCATGATCAAATTGCTGGACAGACAACAATTATAATAAAATTAAAGGAGGATTTGGTTAGAGAACAACAATCTAAGACTGCCCTTGAAGAACAATTATCCAAGGCAGGAAATCAAACAATTCGTCTTGACGAAGAAATTGTTCAACTTAAAGCAATGTCAAATGTATATTATTGTCTTGATTGTTGAATCATTTACTGTTTTGATTAATTCAAATTTATTTTCACGTGATTAGGAATATGTTAATTTACAAGAGGAACATCATAGATTGAAAGAAAAGTATCGAGGCCAAGAACGAGCTCTTGAAGAGTTAGCCGATCAGTTGAAAAAGGAAATATTAAAATCCAATGAGCTGGAAGAAGCCGCTAACAGTACATTGGCACAAGCTCACTGGGAACGTGACAATGAAGTGGCCAATTGCAAAAAATGTGAAAAAGAATTTAGTTTAACCAGAAGAAAAGTAAGATAATACTTACTTATTGTGGGTTACATTGAATATTTTTCTGTAAATGTTTAATACTTAAATAATTTTATATATAATATATACGTATGATTTTTATGTTTCAAAAAATATAGCATCACTGTAGAAACTGTGGTGGAATATTTTGCGCATTGTGTTCAGACAACACAATGATGTTGCCATCATCTGCTAAACCTGTTCGTGTTTGTGATGACTGCAACTTATTGCTTGTTGAAAGATATTCTGTTGTGCCGAACAATTGATATAAGTATTAAAAAAAGTTAAAAATTTTTCTTAAACTAAGTTAAACCTAATAGGTATTTTATTTTATTGTATAACAACTTATGCCATTAAGATGCCTGATCTATAGTTTATTAAGTTTATATTTTTTATTGTCATTACTCATTACTTATAAGTTATAATGTTTATTAGGAAGTACCTGTGATTTATTCAATATACTTTTAATCAAATTATCACTATACTATATGATGTGTATACTGTATAGTGTATACATATTATATAATATTCATATATTTTTATATTATAATTATAATTTTTTTTTTCATTATATAACATGAAATTATATTTTGTTAGTTGACATACATATAGGTAGGTATATTGAAAAATGTTTATTTTCGCTGCGATAGTAGCCAAAACTGTTGATTTTATATACACATTTAAGTATAGATTATTTTATTGACTGTTAAACATATTTTTGATACAGTACATTTTTATGAAGCCAATATAAATTAATAGACTGCTAGATATATAATGTAATATGT
This sequence comes from Aphis craccivora, assembly GCA_009835225.1. Lineage (NCBI taxonomy): Eukaryota > Metazoa > Arthropoda > Insecta > Hemiptera > Aphididae > Aphis > Aphis craccivora. The sequence continues at coordinate 11,971 of VUJU01003383.1, read as the reverse complement.
TGCATTTTAAATAATTTTTTAAACAACAAGCTATAATATTCTAATTCAAAACAACTTTTTAGTGTGTTATATTTGACAAAATAATATTTTGTTTAAACACAAACTATATATGTGTTATAATACATATAATATATATACTATATAAATGTTTAAATTTAATTTCTAATCTATAAATATTATATTATTGTTATATTAATGTTTTAGATAAAAAATTTACAGTATGTGATTTGTCATTAAATAATTATAATATATTTATTTTTATAATAATAATGTTTCGTAACTTATTAAATGTACAATGATTAATATTTAGGTGTAATTTTATTGCTTGATGAAGGCTTATTGTATTGATATATGAGGAACTTAATACCCCAGTACACGAACTCAATGATTGTCAACAAACTAAATCCCAAAAACAGGCCTGCAATGCCTCCAAATGACACTAAATTATCATAAAAAAAGTATAAAACTATTAATCAACATATCTAATACCTAAAATAATAAATATTTAATGATCTTCATTAAAAAAAAAAAATTGCTTGTCTATTATAATACTGAAGTCTAAAGGTTCAGTGCTACTCAGATCAGATAAGATAAACTACCTATAATTTTGAGTGGAAACTTCAATGGTTATTTACATCTAATAAATAATAATCCAAAATTCTATGCACAGCTTATTGAGTCAAGAAGACAGGAACCACTATATATAGGTAGTTGAATTTTTAATGCAATATCTTGCTAAAATTCAATTGCTAACTAGTTATTAAATTAATCATAAGCTGATTGCTGATAATATCTTTTGTGTTTGTAGAATCAGAAAATCTGTCTATGGAAATTGAAGAAAAAAAACTGAAATAGGTACTTGAAAATAAATAAGAATTAATTTTTTTTTCCTTTTTATGATTTTAAATTGAAAATACAATTATAAATTTAAAAAAAAAAACAACAACAAAACATTTTTTGGTATTCTATTTTAAACCTATAATAGGTATCCGTATTATATTAGTCAAATAACTCCAAAATAAATTTTACTTCATCCACTTGTACTCGCAAATCGCAATACGTGCACTTTTTTAATTTTTAATTGTAGGTAATAAATGGAATAATACCCAACAAGTCGATCCATCCGAATGTCACGTCCCTCTCATACTTCACCGCTCCCTCGTTCCTATAGAAAATGTCCACAGATCCGTAACTATGCCTCGTCAGCGGCAGTGAATCCAGCGAATAATCCACGTCCAAGTCGAACACGCTTTCGTGGCACGTGGGCAAGCATTGGGAACAGTTGAGAGGTGACTTCATTTCTGTCAGTAGGAAACCTCTTATGTTGCCTATCGGTGGACTGTAGAACCGTAACTCACTGTTGTGTTGTGCGATGCATAGCAGCTGTGTCGAGTTGCATACCGGTATACGGTTATCTACAAATACATAAGTACCTAATGTATATTATTATATATTTTTTTAACATTTTTAACTTTAAACTTATGTATACATTATAAAACACCTAAAATATATACAGAAATATAATAAAACTCGTCAAGTTTAAAAGGCTATAGCCTACAATATGATTTTCAATATTAATTTTTATATAAATAGTACTCGATTCTACGTGGTTTTTAATATCTACAGATAAATTTTAATGTACCTATATTTCCTCCATTTTAAAAACAAGACTTTCGGGAAAACGTGATTTTAATGTACGTAACACTTAGGAGTTTACACATTATTGTTGGATTTATAGATATTCTGATATTCTGAATTTCCTTGTGATATTTTATAATGATTATAAATTCATAATAGATTGTAAGAAATTTTATACTAAAACATCATGTTTTTTGTAAGAATGACGGCAGCATTATAAATTTTCAAAAGTTCATATATTCAATTTTTTTATAATCCATCTTTTTTTCCAAAAAAACACCAGATTTAATTTGGCAATTTACTAACTAGGTACCTATATTAATTCATAGTAATTATAATAAATAAATTAAAATATTTATTTATTTTAATATTATTAACATGATTTCTTTTGACTTTCAGTTCTTTTCAATTTTCAATTATTAATTATAATATAGGTATTTAATTAGGTAAATAATATTATAATTTATAATTTATAATAATGAAAGCAAACAAATTTAACGGCACCGTACCTATCGTTTCATAAAAATTCATGTAGTTACGATGTGTGTAAAATATATACCTACTTAGATTAAAATTCTTACAATATTTCAAAATCGCGTTCTTTACCGGTTTAAAGTATTTACCTACCTATTTTACGTTACATACATTCAATTATTGGTTCTAGTTTATGATAATATGATCTTTTGATATTTGCAAGAACCTAAATAATATTGTTTAGCTAATATGTAAATATCAAAAATATTAACAAAAGTACCTAGGTACTTAAAATTTATTTAAATATAAATACATAAATACTTGCTCATCTATAATAAGTCTTTTGGTACCAAAATTTATCTAGGGCAAGATTTATTTATTTTAATTTTAGTGTATATTTATTATTTAAGTCAGCAGATAAATCATTTAACATTTCCGTTGAATTTAGCGTGAATTTATACTTGGGCTTATCTTTTATAGAATTTAGTATTTTTTTAAATAAAATTAAAAATTAAGTATTTAAAATACGTTTATTCAACTTTGGCTATAATATAAATATTTAATACCTAAGTATATCAAATCCATGCCAAACGAAATTGATTAATAATTATTTTAAAATATTAACAAATAATCATTAGAAATAGATAAAACTATTATTATTATTATTATTTACCGAGCATGTTGAAGTAATATGGACGACAACCACACTTTATGTGTAAATAATTTAAACGGCATTCTATGAGACATGACTTTTGAGTGTACGATTTTGACACGCTCAAATGTTGTTCATCGGGAAAATAACAAAATCGCTCCACCACAGGTAGATGTTTAATCCTATCTGTGCTAATAGTAACAAACGGTTTTACCATAATACTCAGTTTAGTCCCTTTCTTTGCAGTAACAATGCTGCCCATACCGGATTCTGGATACTCGTTTACATAAAATACTTGAACCTGCCAAAAAATAAATCAAATAATATTCTATTTAAATTTAATCATATATAAGACAATATTTATTCCATGGACAATTTGGACATCTTAAAAATACCACTGCATACAACTGTCGTTTATAATTTGTATGGATATATAATTTAATCTTTTTCACACACCCTGACAGCCGGTTGTCCAGTAATTATAGAAGCGTTTTTCAAACGTTCCGATTTAGTGAATTGCTTGAAAAATATTTGCAATCCTGAAGTAGAACCGGCCGCTGTGTTCCGTCTTAGTATACATTCCCAATTCGTAGAGTTTGAATGAGTTATATCCATATCAGTGTCTAGAGTGCTAAACATAGGACTGCAAATTCAAATCCCGTGTTTTTCGGTTAATTATTTTTTTTCTGTTTTAAATATTGTTTAACGAGTGAATGTATTACCATTCTGATTTTTTTACGGAAGTCAGTGAGTTGAATGAATAACAAAAACCTTCTTCTGATCTCTGTAAGCTGAACAAGTCGCAACAATTGTAGGAATGTCCTATCCAAAAACAAGCGTTGAATACTTCGTTACAAGTCGGCAATACCTGATACGATAATCAAAAAAAAAAAAAAAATCCAAATGCGCAGTATTAAATGTATGTTGTACCTATAGTACCAATATTACAATTTTAAATATTCTACGAAGTAGGTACTTATACCTACCCGAACTTATAAGCAGGTATAAGTGCATAATTAATACATGTAATTACTTACTTGCAACATAAAATCTGTAATATTTATGGTGGTTAATTGGGACAGAAATCCGCTTATTCCGCTATTTAAGTAATATAACATTCTACTATAAAGCGGATGTTGAAATAGCGTCAACACGTTGAGGAAGTTATCCAACTCGGATTCTTGATATGAAACATTTATTCTATCGGCTATGTACTTATAGGCCACCGAACGTTTAATTTTGTCCATAGGACAAACATTGACAGCAGGAAACGGGAGTGAGTATAACGCCAAATGTGTGTCTTTGACAGCCGTAACCGTTGGTGAGGAGTTGAATTTTAACCACATAGTATGTACCAGAATACTAGCGCAAACAAAACTGGTTAACACGATCACTAACCAGGTGCACCTGGAATAATATGCACGTCGTCGTCGACGTGTGATTACTATTGTGTAAATATTTGTGCTTCTTACTGTTAAAACTATTTAAAATATCAAACCGTTCGATCAAACTGGAATTATCTTTAAATATGTATTGGACACCGTGTACAGTACAATAACGAGCGTATTCTCTGAAAATATTGCCCAGCCGCTTACTCTTGGCTATCGCCAGTCTTTCGACTGTCGAATATGACCAAGCGAATTCTTTTTTCCAAAACATTGGTGCCGGTTTAGGGTTCATGTTCACTCTGGATCCAAAACACGACTGATAGGCTTTTGGTAGGCGTCTACCAGATAAAGTGCTTGCTCGATATGCGTATGTCAAACTTATATAATATTATAATTAGGGATAGGATGTATTGAAAAATAAACACTGACCGTTATACAATACGTAAATACTGTTTGGATACGTTTATTATAATGATACGCGTTTATACAATATATGGATACTTTAATATTATTTGTACAGTCTAATGAATTTGTTAACACATATTTTCACTGTCCAATAAATGAATTCGGCTACACTCAATATGCTGAACCCCAAAAACAAGTTTGCAACACCGCCCAGTGCCACTGTAATGCAAATAAATAATCTAGCTAAAATAATTGGAAACTTGATTATACAGTCTATTATATAAATTCAATGCTTGAATGATAAGGGGGCGGAGTCCCTAAATTATTTTTTTTATTATTATTTAGCGTAACCTCTTCTTATTTACATGTCTATCCTAATTAATATGATAATTTAAATTTTCTGGTTATCACTTTTTTTACATTTTTACATCTTCCTTCTAATTTTTTTTTTACAATTTGAGATCTGAGGTACTGTTAATTGGTCAATGGTTAGTGCATAAAGGTATATACATTTATTTCCTATATACCCACCCAAAAGGTCGGTCCACGCAAAAGTTATGTCCCTTTGGTATTTTTTGGAACCCAAGTTTCCATACGCTACATCCAAATAGCTGAACAACTTCCAAACAGATGTTCTTTGATCTGGAGACGACTCCATTTCGATTTCATGTGTTGTCTCGTAACATGTAGGTATGCACTGTGAACAATCCAGGGAATCGCGTATGAGTCGAGACTCGAAACCAGGCGTGCCTTTGGGTGGTGTTAGCATTCTAATGTGACCTGCAGAACAAATGTGTAACATCTATAAAATTAGAAACTAATCATGTGACTTGACTATAGGTAGGTACGTTTAATGTATTTAGACTATCTCACTAACTTGATACACAATTTAAAAACGAATCACTTCCTTAACGAATTTAAGGTTGTATCGCCACACATTTTTAAATTACGTGAATGAAAATCCTTACATAGTATACCCATGACATTTTGTATAATTAAAATTTCTAATCAACGGAATAGCATAGAGTGGCGTATTTAAAAATCTTTTCGTACTTTTTTTTTGGGGCGTCACCGTTTTCCGCAAAATTTGACCTTTCCGTTTACCGCCAGTACAAAAATATATATTTTTTTTTACCGCCACCACAAATTTCAGTTTCTATATTTTGGTAACCCCTTAGTAATGATTTTCAAAATAACAAAAATAATTAGGTAATCAATTTTTAATTAAATATTAAA
>VUJU01003382.1:10216-26459 GCA_009835225.1 Aphis craccivora | reverse complement strand
ATAACTTCCCGGCGGGGCCTCCACTATGTTATCATACGGCAGAGTGTCGTTTCTTGTTTGTTCTTTGATAATATAGATATCCATAGATAATAGAAGAATTCTATTATTATTATATATAGAATTCTATTATCTATGTAGATATCTGTGATCCACCTTGATTATGAGATAATCAGTGATAACTTACTGTACACTGATAAATTATCAGTGATAATAATATTGTCTACTGTCTAGTATTTTTTTTACGAAATAAAAATATAGATTATGCATTAATTGCCATCTATGATTGAGTATAATAAATTAATTTATTTTGTGGCACGCGGGCAAAGTCCTTGATTCGTGCCGTTACAATATTATGATTTATGGCGTAATGTCATATGATTTTTTTTCCTACAGGTGAATCGTTCGTACCACTTCAAATTAGCTCACTGAAATTATCTCTATCACGAAGGTCAAGGACAAACGTGTATAAATGATAAGAAGTCTGATCAGCTTATTGAAATAATATTCAAACATTTTTTCACTATTTCTGATTTTCATATCTGCTTTAGTTTCACTTGACATCTTCTCGTTGACTAGTGTCTAGTAACAGTAAGAAGTTTTTCTTCGTAACATACTATATTATTCGTACTCCAAACATGTCGTCCAAACAAAAAGTATGCATTTTGGGATCTGGAAATTGGTATGTACCTTTGTTGCTTTAATGATTATTTACATTGAATGGATCAAAACTCTTATACCAACTAACTACTTTAGATTTATGCACCTTAACATGTTGTAAAAAAACAGATCGGTCTTATAAAAAAAAAGCTTAGAGAATATTTTGTCCCATCACTCAATAGTATTCACTATTAGTATTACTATTTTTTTTCTTTTTTTAGATTAAAATATTGCTAAAAATTTGTATTGTTTTTCAATCATTGATACAGATAATGATTTGCATTTCGATTAAACTAATAATTAACATTCCAATGTTTTTTTTTTTTAAATATAAATTTAAATTGTTGATTACATTACAATGCCATGCACAGTATGAAAACATTATTGAAAGGTCATCAAAAGTTCTTGAAAATTAGTAAAAATAGTAGTATTCAACATAAATGATTGTGAAATAAATAATGATCTTATATAATATATTTACAATACCTATAAAAACTGAATTATATGTTATTATTTTAAGAGAATTGTTAAAATATTCTGCTTATTCTGCTAATTTTAAATCATGGATTTGTCCCTACTTTACTTTATTTGAAATTTAAAATATTTTAAGTAGGTATGCATGTATCTTAAGTACCAAAATAGTTACCCAGTATCAATTTGAGATAAATTATCTTTTAATTACATAACTATTTTAAACAAATCTAAACAAATAAAATTGTAATACAATTATTTTAAACTTTATTTGTTAAAAAAAAAATAATGGACAATTAGATAACCGTTATATTATATAGTAGATGTCCAGTTGTTCAGCATAATTCTTTTTGGAATAGATTAATAATTAAATTTGTAAAAAATGAATTAAATAATGATATATTATTAATTATTATATACTATTGAAAAAATGAAAACTATTTGAGTGGTTAATTATCTGTCAGCCTAGGATGTACTATAGGATTACAGAGTGACTGGGTGGATTGAAAATGATAAGTACAAATTCATTTAACATTTGATATACATACACTTATATAAAATATATATTATACTAATATAGTATAAACTTTAAGTAGTATATATTTTTAATATTTTTTAATCCCTAAAACTAATGAAGTTAAAAAAAAAAAAAAAAAATTGCTCCTTTGCTCAGAATCTACAACAATTTTATTTATTTTATGTGGTTAAGAAATTAATAAAATTGTTTTTTTAATAATATTTTTTTATGTTGATAAATAATTGGTACATAAACATAGTATTTTTGAATTTAATTAAAAATATTGTTATAAGGTATCTTATTCAATTTATAAATCATCTGTTCATTAGTAAAGTTATTTATGTAATTTCTACACTAATATTTTTTTGAAAATAAAAATATTTAATAAAAATTGCTATCTATAACTATACATTAATTAATGTGATATTATCTATTGACTTGAATAATTAATATATATGATTTATTATATTTGTGGTTTCTCTCACAAGTGAGATACCAAAAAAAAAAAAAAAAATGATATGTAATAAAATGTGTGTAATAAGGGTGTTATAATTTGTCATTTATTTAATTTACAGGGGTTCATCAATTGCAAAAATAATTGGTACAAATGCAGCTCGTTTGGATTCATTTGATTCTCAAGTTAAAATGTGGGTTTATGAAGAAATGATAGATGGTAAAAAATTGACTGAAATAATTAATACTACTCATGAAAATGTGAAGTATTTACCTGGAAAAAAGCTCCCTGAAAATGTGGTATGTTGTTGTTCATTTAATTATTATTATTTTATACTCCTTAAATCCCATTTATTTTTATTTATAATCAAATTACACAACTCTAATAAATTTTTTTCTAAAAATAATAGATATCAATACGTACTCAATAAAAATAATTAATTGGCCATTGCTCATTGTCCATTAATTACTTCTGTTAACCTCTATAGTTAATATAAAAATAATAGAATATTGAGCAAATGTTTAAAGTAGGATTATACCATGGTTTATACAGATAAAAAAAAAAATATTTAATCGATTAATTTGTATATTAAAATAGCAAACTGAATTATCGAATTATTAAATATGTATTTTTGTGTTTCGCCTAATATTTATTTATGCTATTGTAAATATCAATTTTTTTTAAATCAAATTACCTATGTATAATTTATAGAGCATAGTCAATATTCATCACAATTAAATAAGTAGGTAATTAAATTTTTGCTAATAGTGTAGAATTGATTTTTATTTTATATTTTAACAGTAAGTATTTAAATACATGACAATGACATAGATTAAGGGCATTTAGTTATCTTCAATGTCATTTAACTTTTAACTCTCACATTTATTTGACTTACTGCCAATGGCTTGGCAATAAAACATTTATCATGTAATGTAATGTAATTATTGTAAAACTTAAATTATATTTAGCTTCTAAAAGAAATTATATTTACCAATTAATTATTTCAATTCATACATTTTAAATGAAATATTTAGTATACTATTTTGGCAAAATCTTTTGTACTATTAACTAAATTTTTTAAATTGGAATTTTAACATAACTGTTAAATTTAATTTTGTTGTTTTTAAAAATAAAATAATATACAATACCTATATTAAATATATATATATATATCAGAGTAACTTGTTTTATTAGGTATTAACTAAGCCCATGGGTGATTAAGCCTTATATATATAATAATTATAAAAAAACTTTTTGTAATTGCAACAATTGAGTTATAATTAACTTATTGGTAACAATTTTTACATACAATTTTCAATTAGGCTAGGTATAGCATTCTTCTATCAAAATTTACTTTATTAATCAACTTTTGAATATTGTATCAAGTTAATAAAAAATAATAAAACAATTTTAGGTTGCTGTGCCTGATGCTGTTGAAGCAGCCAAAGATGCTGATATTTTAGTATTTGTTGTTCCGCATCAATTCATACCAAAATTGTGTGCTAGCCTCATTGGGTTCATTAAACCTTCTGCCACAGCACTTTCCTTAATTAAAGTATTATTTGACAGTGTTTAAAATGTATTATTCATAATTCTTTAATGTTATTTATATATTTAAAGGGATTTGATGTAGCTGAAGGTGGTGGAATAGCTTTGATTTCACAAATTATCCAAAAACAATTAAAAATTGATGTCTCTGTACTAATGGGTGCTAATTTGGCCAATGAAATTGCTGATGAAAAATTCAGTGAAACCACTATTGGTAAATTTTTTTTTTTATGAATTTTCTGCTTTTACTTTTACATAATCAAATATTTTTATTTAGGATGCAGAGATAAAAAAATTGGTCAAATCCTTAAAGATGTAATCCAGACTGACTATTTCCGTGTTTCTGTTGTTGATGATGTTGAAGCTGTTGAAGCGTGTGGTGCATTAAAAGTATTTAACTTAAATTCATTGAATAAATCATTTTTTATATTATAATATAATATAATTTTTTTATGTGCATTTAGAACATTGTGGCTGTTGGAGCTGGTTTTGTTGATGGGTTGAAATTAGGAGACAACACTAAAGCAGCCATAATACGTATAGGTCTTATGGAAATGATTAAATTTGTTGAAACTTTTTACTCTGGTGCTCGACTTGGTACATTCCTAGAATCATGTGGTGTTGCTGATTTAATCACTACATGTTATGGTGGTCGTAATAGAAAAGTGTCCGAAGCTTATGTAACATCAGGAAAAGTAAGTAAAACCTTTATGATTTAATTTATATCACAATTATAACTTTTAATTAAAGCTAAAAACAGTAAAAACCAATTTGATTTGGTAAATAAATTTGTGTGAGGTCTAATTTTCAATTATTTGTAAAAACAATTTTTAATCATATATCTAATATATTTATGAGTTTCATTCAGTATTATTTGTCATAATACTATTAGTTTAAAAATGTATAATTCTGATGACTTGTTTTCTATAATTTTCACGTACCTATCATATTGTTTTATCTTTTATAGTTAAATTATATATTATTTAATCATAATTGTTTGCCATATTCAGATGACCGAAGTCTGATGTGTTATGTAGTGTGTTTGAAAATTACAATGGCTGTTATTTAAATTTTCAATAACATAATTTAATTTTTTTACTGCCAATTGTTTTTGATGATAGAAGTATACTTTAATGGTTATTTTGTTTACAACAAAATTTTAATTAAAATTGATATATTGTAATGGTTATCTTGTTTTCAACAAAATATTTTAATGGTTTTTATTTGGAATCTGAATTTAATTATAAAATCAATAATGAGTAATTAATAATAGTCATTACCTCATAATGTACTTATATAATAAAAATATAATCACAGTTCATATCAATGTGTAAATGTTATTCCAATAATATTAATAGATTATTTAAACTATTTATAAATGAGGAATAAAATGTATATTGAAAATTTAATTGGAAAAATATTCGACCATGATCAAATTGTTTATTACTAATTTTCTCATGTGTTTTATGATTTATTAGTCTATTGAGGAACTCGAAAAAGAATTATTAAATGGACAAAAACTTCAAGGACCAATCACAGCTGCTGAAGTTAACTTTATGCTCAAAAATAAAAATATGGAAAATGAGTAAGATTAAGCATTATGTTATTAAAGAAATAATTTATACTTTAATTTATTTTTCAGTTTCCCATTGTTTACAACTATCCATAAAATTTGTATTGGGGAATTAAAGCCTAGCGATTTAATTGAACAAATGAAATTAAATACCAACACGTAAGTTGTTTATATATTGTAGTCACTTAGCTATTAACATTTAAATAAATATTATAGTGGTGTATTTATTTAGGATTATTAATAGAAAAGTATGGAGTATTGTTTAAAAATTATAAAAATAATATAGTTGATTTTTATTTATACACAATGATTAAAATATAAATATGTATGTATAAACAATAAACATGGCTCAATGAAGGAATCAATATCTTGTTATAAATACACCACTGATAAAATATGTTCTAAAAATATGTATGTTACCTAATAGTTAATAAAATAATCTTAAGTTTGATTTAAAAGTAAAATTTAATAACTAGTAGTAAATATTGTATTTGTTGAGCTTATAGTTATAGTTATGTAACAAAAGTAAAAGTTATTTTCATTGTAACTCTTAAATAGGTGTTTATTTTATAACTTAATATTTGAATAGATTTTTTATTTAATTGCATATTGTTAGGAATAATTTAACTGTGGGATTTTAGCTATTTTTTTCATTTATAATTTGTTGCATGTATATACAATTTGTTTTGAATAATCTCTTTTTATATGTTACTGCTTATAATGTGTGTGTATGTTTATTTATTAATGTTGTGCATTAATTATTAATAATTATTGTTACTAAGTTTGCTTAATTATTTGTAATGTGAGCGTACATTATTGTTTTTTTTTTTTTTTTTTGTTATATAATTTATTTCTCTATAGGAAATTTTAATTTCTATTCCCTTAAATCTTGTTGTTAACATAAGTTATTTTTATGCATGCTATTCATTAGTTTAAAATAAACTACTAAGCATTTATAAAATTTTACAGGTCTGACAAATTAAATCTGGATAAATGTAACCTGTAGGAATCATATTCATTTTTTGTTTAATTCAAATACAAATTTAAGTTATGTTTAATAAATTTATATTGTTTTATTTTATTTTAGAAAAACTGAACAAGTTGATGGAGAATAAATGGGATAGTTGTTCCAACATTGTTAGGTTGTCTTACAGTATGATTTTATTTCTGCAAGAGTAGATACTATATTTATACAATATATACTCACAATTCACATCAATGTCAAACTGTCCGAATCATTCTTGTTAAATTTATATAATGTAGGTATATTTATTTATGTCACACGTGTCGTTTTTTAATGTTAATGTCTTTTTTTGCACTACCTCAAACAAAAATGCACCAATTTTAAATGTTACCAAGTTTTATTGTATTAAAGCTATTCATAAAAATATAAATATATACATAGGTTTTATTAGTTAAAATAAATAAATGCCTATTACAGTAATGAAACAATTATCAATCCAGAGGTCACTATAATTACTAGTAACAATATTTCTTTAAAACTGCTTGGATCATCTGTATAACGATTTTTGATGGTTAATCTTCGTTTTTTTATTTCAAATAATGGAATAATAATATTTAATATATCTGGTACCATCAAAAAGAGGTCTCTTATCACCTAAAAATAAAACTATTGTGAGTAATTTAAAAACAATAAAAAATGTATGAACAATATACCAATTATCAACCTTTACTATATCTAACTTACATATGAATAAAATTAAATCTATTTAAAAAATCAATTATTTTTTAGATAGTTAATAAATGGCATTGGGATATTATTCAGAATAAATCAAAAATTAAAAACAAATAAAACTAAAAAAAAGTATGCATCAATAAATTCAAAGAACAGTAAAAATATAGAACTAGTTTTGCTTATAGAACATTTATTTTTTAGCCAAAACTCGATTTCATAATTTTGCAAAATAAAAAATATAATATATCAAGTACAAATTCATAACTAAAACTGATAATACTGATAATTCATGACACGCAATGTATAAGTGTATAGCATATTAACATATATGTACCAAAAATAATGTTTTCTTAGCATGAACTTGTATTCTAATGTATAATTAATTGAGTGGATTAATCACAGGTAAGCCGTATCAGGTTGAACATTGAATGAGGTCATTTACTCGATACCAATAATAAATACTTAGTAAAGTTGACTAATTAACATACATTACAGATTAGATTAAATATAACATATCTATATTTTATTTTGCTGTGTTCTAGGCTAACTATAATTAATTTGTAAAAAAATCTTACTTGATGTGCAAATCCACTTCCTCCAATTACATTAATAACAAACTGATCAAAGCCAGCAGCCAACATATGTATTAAGCCCACAGCAATGATAGAAAACAAATGGAATTTATTTATTTCTTTTCTGCGATCGCATATTGTGTACAAAATTCCTGTGGAATATAGTTCAGTAATGGTGAAGAATATCTGATGATTCCATTGCGAATAAAAATCATCGTTCCAATAGTTGACAAACGACCACCTTGAAAATATTGCATTGTCAAAACTTAGCAGCTAGTAAACACAGAAGTCTATGCGAGCTGCACGTAACTAACCACGAGTAATAGTGAGAAAACATCGACAAAATAAACAACAACATCATGTTGTAGCGTATCTGCTTGTCGAGGCATAGCCTGACAATGTTTTTCACGCATTCGTATAACACAATTGTGCATACAGCCGTAATCGCCCAGATTTTAAACATATTGTCTGTAGCATTGAAGTACATATGTTTATATCTAGCAACACCTGCTTCGTAAGGACCTAAAACAAAAATTTCGTCTTTGAAAACCAACTACCTATTCGTTTTAAAATCCTCTGTACAAATGTACGCAGAATTACCCGTACCTTTGAACACTGTGTCCCAACAGGAACACGTACAGTGTTCCTTGTTGACGTTTACATTGAAGTCGCTCCAGAATTTTTCCAGAATCAGTATGTGGATTGCTGGTAAGAAGACGGGTACGAGGAGCGCTATGCATTGCGTTTTTTTCGATGGGACATTTGTCGGTGTGGTCAACATCATTGTCATTTATAAAAAAAAAAAGACAACTTCCTACCTACTAATAGCCGCTACATACTGCTTTAAATATAAACATTAAGCGGCTGGTCTTGAATTTTCCGAGTGATGGGTTTTTGTGTAACTATAACACATAAACACACATTTACATTCGTTTGCGTTGTACACTTGTACACGCATTTGACGCATTAGTCATTACTCATTACGCATGTCTCATATTGAATTTTTGGTTTATATTAGGTAGATATATAAGCATAATCACGAAGAATCGAGTAGCGACTAAAGTCTGTGGACTTGTTATAGGACTGTCCGATTGTGATTATATTATTATTGTTTATTCTTTTATAGTATAAACATATCTGATAAGTGATAACCATTATCACACTTCATAAGAAAGTCCGAGTACTCGTGTTTAGTGGAATAGTGTGTAATTAATATAGTGGAATGTGGATTCACATATTGTGGCGACAGACAACAGTTACTTAAACTTTTCATAAACTACTAACTAGTGAAAAATAACGTCTAACTACCAAATGCTTGTAAAAGTTAAAGGTCGAGTACTCAAGTCTAGTGATTAGTCAAGATTTATCTGAAAATAAAACTATTTGAAAGAGAAAAACTTAGGATAGGAAATCTCAATTTAGACCTGTCTAAGGTCATGGTGAATAAATGAACAAAAATTCTAAATTAGATTTTACATAATCTTATTTATGCTTTCAAACATAACAATTAAACACGTGAATAGATATTTTTTGTAATATCTAAAATAATTTTCAAGCTGTTATTTAATTATTAGTGATTTAAAGTTTAAACATTAAAGTCGATTCTAATTATTTTAATCATAATCTGAAAAAGACCGATATAAAAATTATTTTATAATATTTCCATTAATACTTTATAAAAACATCAATGAATTACTAGATCCAGACTTTCTGAGCCTATAAAATTATACACTATGTATATTAAATATTATGTTATAGATAACATGCTGATCACAATTTACAAAGATTAAATTGAGCATTATAAATTAACTAAATTTATCTCTATATAATAGAGATTAGAAAGTTAATTTAAAATTTTAATTTTGTTGTTTTTTATCTGAAAATGTAGTACAATGCTGTAGATTAAAAAATAGTATTTACAAGTTTTCTTTCAAGTTTTAATATTAATCTACAAGACAATTATTATCCCCCTTTGGTCATATGGTATCCAAATCTGAGGCCAAGCCAAACCTTCTAATATAAGACCTTTACAAGCTTTTCAGTCCATGTCTTAGACAGATAACTGGAGCCCCCTGGTATATGACCAACAGGTCAAACCAACAACGCATTACATAAGGATCTACAAATCCCAACTGTCAATAAATTAGCAACTCGCCACTCTAAAAAGTTTCACTCCAAACTCCAAACTACACACAAACCAAAACCCTCTTTTCTCTTTTATGTTCTCTTTAACCATTCCCAGCAACCCTCCTAGTAGTTAAAAAAGAAAATGGCTAAGAGACGCCCTTGCCTAGCACAAAAAAAAACATATATATACATAAAAAAAAAAAACCGTTTCCATAATGTGAATCCATCAAGTTAATAAGAGGTAACAGTACAGATGGACGGTTTTCCCCCTCAAGTTATTTAAGTCATGTATTTTACAACCATAATCAAATTTACTTATTGTACTACTTGTAGTATAGATCGTAAATATAGCATTATAAAAATGAATAAAAAAATAAGTTTTAATATGACTGAATTTTGAAAATTAAAATTTTGTTTAAAAAGAAGCATCTACATATTCAAAATCCTTATAGATTTTACCAGAAAGCTATTTTGATTTTTTAGTTTAAATTAAAGTAAAAAAAAGTACATAATTATAATTAAGTAATGATTAAAATTTGTTTTTATTATATTTAAATAAAATATAATAATAAATATGATTGTAATAATTAATATTGTATAATTTTAATAACAATTATTGCAGTAGTCAATTTAATTTAAAAGATATCATATATAATATTATTATACAATTAAAAAAAATAAACGTTTATTTGTGTACAATGTGCAATATTTTTAATTTAATACTTAACTAAAATAATATTAGTATATTTTTAAATTAAGGAATGAAAATATTCCATACTAACGTGCAATTAAAATTAATAAAAGTAAAGAAATATTCAACAGATCTAAATCACCAATTTATAATGATTCTATATTATTATGTTATTCCCCATTAACTACGAATTCAATTAATTTATAGTTCATACATTAAATATAAAATACATGAAATATTATAATTAGTCATTACACATATTAGATAATTATTGAAGAATACTCACTGAAATAAAATATTTAATATTATAACTAATTTAAAATGTACTATCATATCTTGATTAAATATTAAATACATAAATAACTCAAATTCAATTTTAAATTTAAACTTAAACTTATTTTGTTTATAGCTCTTTAATAAAAATGAACATGTTATTATATTATTATATATTGTAGTAATAATATTAAATTCATATTAAAGCTATTAATAATTTTTTATATTTAAACATGCTTTATTTACAGCCTTCAACATAATTTCCTGGGAATAAGCCTGTGATACCGTCCATTACACCTTCCCACCAACCATCATCATTTTTCTTTAAGACATAAATAACTGAATTTTCTTGAAAACTTAATTCATCGTCTTTATCAGCATAATAATCATAAATTGCAATTACTGAAATATAAATTATTTATTATAATTTAATATGTATAATATAATACATGACTAAGAAACTTCAAACTTACCTTTTTCCAAATAATTCTTAGGAACCCACCCAGGAAGATCAGGTTCTTGGGGCACAATTGGACCAGCAGCAATATGACCAAAATGATCTTCTGGAGGTGGTGGCAATGGTGGAGAAGCTGATGCTTGTCTAGTATGTTGTTGTTGAGGGGAAGTGACTACTGCAGATGAAGAATGATATTGAGATGAGTTTTTTAAAATACCTGGTAATTGTGAGGTGTTTGCACGGTAGTGGTCAGTAGATGTTAGCTGGGGAATGTTCGAGCGATAATGATCTGTAGATGGCTGTTGTGGGATATTTGAGCGATAATGATCAGTGGATGATTGTTGAGATAAATTTGAACGATAATGGTCAGTAGATGATAATTGCGATGTATTTGAGCGATAATGATCTGTTGATGATTGTTGAGATATATTTGATCGATAATGGTCTGTAGATGACTGTTGAGAATTATTTGAACGGTAATGGTCAGTATTTGATGAAAAAGGAGTCTGATGGAGATGATGATCCAACAAATCTGGCCCAACTCCCATTCTTGTATTTAATGTATGAGGAGATGGCGGAGCTAAAATATAATAATGATTAATGATTATAGATAAGAGGTAAGATTCATAATACAAAATTAAAATTACGTACGAGGCATTGAGTTTAAAGATGAAGGCTGTTCAGATTGCTGCATTGGATGCACCATGCCAATGATTGGAGATGGTTGTATGCTACTAGCCGAAGATGTGTGATGTAGAGGCAGAGTATTATAACCAGGTCCCTTTTCGCGTCTGACATGACCAAGAGGATAATTAGGAGCATAATGACTGGGAACTTGAGGTGGGGCAACAGCAGGAGGTGTACGATATTCACGAGACCCTTTACTCAATGATCCAGTAGCTCGTATTACTGCTGGAGGAGTAGGTGGTTTGATTGTAGGAGCAGGACCAACAGATGACATATTAGTTGAAGCACTAGAACTGTTTGAAATTGGTTGACGAACCATACGGGGAGTATTACGAACACCATGGCCAATATCATCAAGTGCTATAAAATAAAATGTATACAAATTATATACAATTTGAAACAATTATTTTAAAACTAAATTTTTCTGAAGGTTTTGTAACTAGACAGTTTCTCCCCTAGTGCCAATTCATGTAATTTATGAT
Source organism: Aphis craccivora (assembly GCA_009835225.1). Classification (NCBI taxonomy): domain Eukaryota; kingdom Metazoa; phylum Arthropoda; class Insecta; order Hemiptera; family Aphididae; genus Aphis; species Aphis craccivora. The sequence continues at coordinate 14,254 of VUJU01003382.1, read as the reverse complement.
AAAAAATGTTTGAACATTTGCTTATTTTACAAATAAATAATATAGATTATAAAGACTATTAATAATAATAATAATTGTTTTAATTAGTTATGTCAGCTGGGTTCGTAAGTTCACGTTCTAAAATATGACTAAATAAGCATGCGCTAATGCATTAAAAATCCAAAACTATGCATTTATGATATGATTAAAAAAGAAAAAGAAATCATAAGTAATATTTGAATATTTTTTATTGATATTGATGAATTAAGCAATTTATACGTACCTATACACAAATCATAATAATGACTGAAATAGTCTAGACTCAAGAATAAACCACTGGGAAAAAATTGATTAACCAAATAAAAAAATGACTAGTGTTATATTTAAAAATTGTACACTGTCACAATTCCCATATTATATTTGAGATAGAGCAAAAAATATGTAAATTATTGTATTTTTTCATCAAATGTTGGCCAAATATATGCCAATTATGTTTAATAAATAGAAAAAACCTTAAATGTGCAAAAAAAACTTCACATACTTAACCAGGGTACCTCAAATAAGCTTTATATCATCTAACATTAAAAAGGACTTAACAAGATTGATATGCAAAATGCAAATGCATGAACTCATCCCTAGACTTATGCGGATTATATATTATTATTATTATTATTATATTCTCAAAAAAAAAAGTAATAGATACCTGTAAAATCGATTGGTTTTCTAACATATTTTATAGGCTTTTCTGGATTAGCTGGTGCAATGATTTTATACTGACGGTTGGTCGTTTTATTTGCTGTCAAAACACCAATTTCTCGTCTAGCAACTTTTTCTTTGTGAATCATTACATTCTAAAAAAAATATATGTTGATATAGTTTTTAAGATTAGTATCTAATTACTCATTATCCAACTCATACACATTATACGTGTATATACTCAGGTCTCAGAGTAGGTTTTATAAGAGAGGTGGTCTGGTTATTCCCTAAACCTGTATAAGTGTAAACATAAAGTGTAGTAACTCTAATAGTGATCACAGTCATCAAAATATAAAATCTATTATTTTATAAGATATATATATATATGTAGTATACAATATATGAAGATTAATATAGAACATAAAATTACTTATCATGTAGCTATAAAAAAAAAAAAGTGAGACATATAAATGTAAAGTACATGTTAAATATTTTCCTTCCGTTCTTAAGATTGCCACCGTATGAGTATGCATCTGGGACCTAGTATATATTATGTAAGGTAATCAAAATTTTTCATTCAAAAATAAAGATTCATATTGTTAAATTATTATTAACAATTTTTAATACAGATTTCTAATCATTTATAATCACCACATATTATATAGGATAATTTACCAATTATACTCAATTACTTTTTTTCTTATATAATAGTTATTCAAAATTGGATTTTTTGGAATTTTTAAAGATAATATTTTAAAATTCTTGAGATTTTTACTCTATTTAGAAAATTTCCTGTGATGGTACATAATTTATTTTACAAATGAGTTAGTAACTGTCCTAAAGTAAATTATTTAACGGTTTTTTTCTTTGTTGAAATTATTGATGTATTAAAATAAAATATTGAAAGAATAGCTTTTGAGTTATTTAATTTTGTATATTAAGGATAATAGATTCATTATATGATAAAGAGCTTAGAATACACAAAAGCTCTGAAGAGTTGAAGATTTTAATAATTAATAACAATCTAATAACATATTTTAAAATTTGAAAAATAGTTAATGTATAATAATTAACACTAGATCCTATATATTATATATGAAATTTAGTATGTAAATATGTATGAAAAAAATTACTTGAGCAATGTGGTTGATTTGACTATCCATTTCAGATAGTTGAACTGTTTGAAGGTCCAATAATTGCAAAAAGTTATAAGCTAGAGTATTTATTTGATATGCAACACTAGCTAACGACTGGGTAGTATAGTTTTTTGTTTCTTCTAAAGCTAATCGTTTATTCTCAGCTTGAAAATAGTTTCCTTCACAGTATTCAGCAACACGTTCTAAATTTACATGACTATCTGATAAGCTGTTACGACCCTCCGGTATATCAGCTTGTAAAAGCTGTGCCAACTCAGCCATGTTATCAGAATCACTACCTAAACCAGATTCTCGACTTGGATCCGAAGTTCCTGGAAACAATATGAAAAAAAATAATATTTATTATTATCATTTAAATTTATCAAAGAAAATACTACATTACAAATATTATAAATTATAACCTTTCTAACTCATTACTTAAATTACTTTTACAAAAAGTAAAAGAAAATTTAATATTTATAATAAAGAAAATATGCTATTTTATTTTCACAAAAAACGCAAATAAAAATATATATTGTATATTTATTGCAAAATAGTAATGTCTATGCAATAAACTGATAACAATTTATATGGATGCAGGTTTATGCAGTTTTAGTAGTTATTTTATTAGTCATCAACATCACCAGATGTTGTCTGAAATTATAGGGTAATTATCAATGTAATGGGTTATGACTGTAATATTAGATATAATATTATATTGTATAAGTATAATATTTATGTAAAACGGATGAGAATATTATAATTTATAGATTAAAATACAAAAAATTATAAATCTCTGAAAATTTACAAGTAAATCTCAAAGTAAATTTAATTAACCAATTATTATTACCGTCATAAGTAAATAAAATTGGAATTGAAAAAACTCTTTAACAGTAAATATCGATATCAGTTACTGAGAAAATGAAAAAGAATTCTAGTTTTGATATTTTCAAAAGGTTTTAATTCTAATACCAGTAATTTTAATTTTGAAGATATGTAGTTTCAAAACTTGGTTGATTGTTCAATAACACACATAGGCAATTGATCTCTGTTTAGCGTGATCAGTGACTTATCCCTAGCATAGTTATAATTATTAATTACAACATCAAGTTTATAAAATATATTAAAATTTGTTCAACCTGAATTTGTAAATGTCGTCCACATTGCCATACTTCAATCACACAAACTTCTTAGAATTGATCAAGAACGAATAACTTAGAAATTGTTTTTATTAATATAAATAAATAATAAATTTCACATTGAAATATTAAACATAATTGATAAATCTAAGTGAGTATTTCGCACAAAGGCACAATGTCACAAATTAATAATTATTAATTATATAGTCAAACTGATAGTAGATGACACCGCTACAATGTAATTGACAACTGACAAGAGTCAGGCGTGAGGCGGGGCTTTTAGTTACAGACCCTACAGTAACACCACTGACCTCGGTCTTGGAATATTATGGTATAGCTGATGATAAGTTATCTTTGTCATTAATATTCAAAACCGTAGGGCATGGAGTAATATTACCTATGTGACTAATGACTATGTTCTAAACCCAGTTCTAATAATCTAACGTTCTAAACTGTGTTGGGCTCATAGACAATATATATTATAGATATATAGATATATTGTTTATTTATGTACACGGTCTTAGAAGATCTTCTAAGACCGTGCTAACCATAAAATAGGGCTGTACATCAGAGTTGCCAACCCATGTTGTTAGTCAATCAATCATATTAAATTCTTTCATAAATTAAAATAAAATAAATGGTGTCGGGTGTACTCGGTGCAAGTTACAGACCCATCGGCCACTATGAAATAGGTAATAGGTATTTAATATATAAAATTGTCATTTTTCACTTTTTCACTTGTCAGTCTCGATAGGGTAAATTCACAAATTAAAACGTATCCTGAAATTGTTGATTAAAGGTATATTAAATTCTATTTAATTTGTTTTATGGAATGAGGTATCTTTTACCCGAAAACCGCGAATTAAGATGTGAAGGTACATTCGTGCCATAAGCCCAAAAACTAAAACTATTTCACTTGACAATTGCCAGATGATTATTTAATTATTAAATACCTTTAAGATGTTTCTTATCACATAAAGTGATAAATTGACGACACCTCCAATTGGCAAATGGCAATTCTTTAATTCTCAAGTTGTATCTATAGACGTCGATCATGGCCATAATCATGACAAAATATATAGGTATGT
>VUJU01003381.1:0-26463 GCA_009835225.1 Aphis craccivora | reverse complement strand
GCTCCAAAACGTGGTGACAGACACAAAAATAAAAAAAAAAAAAAAAAAAAAAAAACACACATCATTGTAAAATCAATACATTCTTCACTCCGTTCAGAATCTAAAATATATGTATAAATTTTTAACTTGACTGAGTAAAAGTAAACCAACAGTTTTATTAACTTTTAACTTTTTCTTATTGATGCATATCAACTTAACTATCAAGCTATTTAGGTTATTTTATTTTAAGAGGACGTCAAACGTTTAAAGTAGGTATAAAACAAGCCTCGGTTGTATGCACACAACACAATGCACAGATACCGTAAAAACATGGTTCTAACTACAGTAGAAAGATCATGACTTATACAATGCTTCCTCGATGAGTTTTTTTAAAAAAATGTTTTGGTTTATTTTTTACGTGATGGGAAAAACTGACACTTTTATGCTTGAATATTAAATCGATCAAAAAAATTTCTTCGAGGAGGCATAGTTTAATATCAGATTTCAATAGAATTAATCACATTCCTTCTAAGTAAATTATTGAAGGAGCTGTAAGCCTGTAACTATTTCACCAATTTATGTCCTCTTAACTCGTTGTATTAATTCGTATGAAATGTTTGAAAGGAATAGTTGTAGAAAATACTCAAAACCTCGTGCATGAAAGAGTTAAAGAATCAAAGAATCATACTATAGAATTGGCATTTTTAACGGGCAACGAAGTTCTCGTGATCAGCTAGTATTAATTAAAATCGGGATAAATGTAATTTAGCGCCCACGTAAATTTATCAATTTGTTTTTAAACGCATTTAAAAGTTCAATCTTTTATGAAATATGTTGTATGATTAATAAAGTAGTAAAACGTAACAATAAATAATTATGGCAAACACTTAACCTCGCAAAAAAATTAATAGAGTATTATATCTACGTAACTGTTATACTTACACGACGACGTCCAGCGAAAAAGTAATAGTATAATCATTAATTATAAATAGCTAATAGCATGACAAAATAGATCTATTTTGTCATGGCTAATAGGACATTTGTAAAGAAATAATAAACTGATTAGTGATTAACGATATTTTATTAAAAATTAAAATAATTATCTGAACAGTCAATAGTTTAAATAAATGAAACAACTTCTGATTTGTTATCTTAATGGTACACTTGGTACAGATAAACTCCCCTAAAACTGGCTAAGTACCCGTATTACAATCGTTAAACTAAGGTTAAATCACCAAATTCGGCCGGTAAAATCAGTAAGTTAAGCATAACCAAGGTTTGATTGTAAAACGGAAAAATTACTCCTATATAAAAGTTAAAACGGTCGAATAAAATAACATAAATAAAAATAATTGTACACAAGCGTCAAGCTTTTTGTATTTTCTTTTGTATATTTAATTATATATTATTTAAATAAATATCGTTTAAATTGCAATATTGAATATTATTAATTAATGATCTGAATTGACTGAATTTGTAATTATAATTTATGATAAGTTGCCAAATAAAAGATAAAAATGTGGTACTTATATAAAAGCCTACCTACCTTGTTATTTTTATAACAATATAGCAAAATAAACAAAAGGAAATTCCACAATGGAATTAGTGAAATTCGCGGTCGTTATTTTTGTTGTTTGTATATTTATAATGGAAATATCAAATAACTTATTATTTATCATAAATCATTATTATTTTTTAGATAATAATTCATAATCTTTGGCAGTCATATCTTTAATTCTTTTACGGACATGTTTTACGGAATAATAGGTTTATGGACTGTGGTCAATGACTGTTGGGTTTAAGATTGGTTTTAAAGTTTAATGGTTAGTGGTTAGTCTTAATTACTCAAAAGTTATATAATTATTAGTTATTACCTAGCCTTATAGACAATGGAAGACTTACAATTATAAACAGTTATGTTCTATCTACCTATATTCTATACGACAGTGTACACCAAATTCACCTCGACATTGCCATGAGTGCCATGCACAGACTGAGAAAATAAAATTCACAGTAAATATAGGTACGTTTAATTCTTCATTATTCTGTTTTTCTTTTGCATATTTGTATTTAAATTCATTTAATTCATCACTTTCCAAATGATTTAGTTTTTTACCTTCCATTTCTTTATTCAGTGTGTTGTTAGATTTGTGCCTGTTAAAGAGTACACTTATTCTTTTAATAATTTTCACCAACTGTTTTGGGTATTCCTTAAGATATCCACACCATTAGTATTATAGATGTGTTAGTGAGTTTAATGAGTGCTATGATAATTTATTCAAAATATTTTTTTTTTAATTCACATTTTTGAATTGAAGCTTGAAATAGTCATCTTTCTTTGTAGTAAACAGGCTTAAGGAATACCATAAACAATTGGTGAAAATTATTAAAAGAATAAGTGTACTCTTTAACAGGCACTAATCTAACAACACACTGAATAAAGAAATGGAAGGTAAAAAACAAAATCAATTGGTAAGCGATGAATTAAATGAATTTAAATACAAATATGCAAAGGAAACACAGAATAATGAATAATTAATTGTATATTTACAGCATTTGCAAAACAATATGATCTCATCAACTGTGGGGATTAACAAAGATCAACCATCAAATAAAGTAAATTATGTTAATACTTTTTTTTATGTTTATTCACCTTATATGTTTTATTTTAGAAAGGTGATCAACAAAGACGAATTTGGAGTGGGAAATTTGATAATACATTTTCTTCTAATAATATTCTTGAAACTATTGAAGAAAATGATAATACACATCAACCAAGTGAATCAGTAACAAACTTTGGATGCCTAAATGAAGGTTTTTAATTATGTTATTCTAATATATTTATTTAATATTTATATTGATATTTTTTTAGAATTCAAAACACCATTAGAATCATTTGAATGGAATTTTGAAAGAGAAAAAGATCCCAATGCAATTATTGAATTCACAAACAACGAAAATACTGAACATAATTTATCTTCGTAAGTCTTAATAATATTGATATACTTGTTAAGTTACCATGCTTTGCTTGGATTAAATGTTATTGTAATATAAACATTAAAACAACATTTTTTATTTAACAATTAAATTATACAATATATAAGTAAAATCCAAAATTGGATTGTCTTAACATTTCATACAACATATGGTTAGGTTTACTATACAATTTATGTGATTATGGTAATCTAGTAGTTTATTTTGATCATTTTATCTTTTTCCTTTAAGTAAATATATAACAATAATTATACTAATAATAATAATTATTATTGAAGGAGCTGTAACTATAGAGCGAATGATTATTTAAACTGTGTAAACACATTTTGTCTATATTACACTGTGTAACACGGAGACAACAAAAACGCATCTTTAATACATTTTCAACTGCTTAGAATTTGTAAATTTTCATGGTTTTTGACAAATGTTGTAAAAATTTTAATTAAATATTTTTATTTATCTATAAAAACAACTTATGTAGAATCTTGTATTAAATTTTCTCACATTTTACTTAGAGAATAATTTTTATAGGCATTTATAAAAGATAAGAAAATTCCAAATTTCTATAGTTTAAAAATAGTTAAATTATTTTGAAAATTGTATCATGTTAAGAAAAAGATAATAAAAACATTTTTAAATCGTTCCAAAAAAATATAATTTGCTACAAAATTTTTATATTTTAAAAAATAATAATAAAATACACATAATTTTATCTTTTCAAAAATATCATTTATTTGGCATGAATCATAGAGATATAAATTCCATAATCACCTTGTATTAACATTAAATATTTCATTCATAAAATTGTATAAATAACTGACAATTTTACAACAATTTATAAATACCAGTTTGAAATAATTAGATACATGATTCAATCTGAAAGGTGTATATCACTTACTACTAATAATCTTAGAGCCTTTTAATACTAAAATACATTTCATTTATTCACAGTTATGAAGTACTAAAATAAAAATTATGGGTAAACATTACATTAGGGTTGCGGTATTTTACTAGAGCAAATCCGGGACAAGGAGCGAAACAAATTATACACTATTTTTTGTTTATTCAATTAATACATTGAAAATGTATTTACTAAAAAGTTTATTATAAAAGATAAAATTATAAATATTTATTTGCTTGTACTAGATCTGGATTCTTCAGTCTTCTTTTCTTTGTTATACCTATATGATTTATATTTACTAGACAATTTTACCAATGAAAATAGGGATGGCTGAATTTTAACATAATTATAAAATTCAGAACAAGTTTTTTTGTAATTGTACTTGCGCATTAAAATGCTTTCCACGCTATTAATTTGAAAACGATTTAAACACGTTCAAAATTAGCATTGTGCACTGGTATTGCAAAAAACTTATTGAGCTATCTTTAAAAGTTCAGAGAGTGACTTGAAAACTATATTATTCAAAAAATTGTCAAAATTAAAACATTTCATTTTTTTTCTCCAAAGCCAGGACATAAAAATATTTTCGAGACACCAGGACAAAAAGTCAAAAACTAATGACAGTCCCGGATTTCAAGGACATATGGCAACTCTATGTTACATTCCTAGAATTCCTCATTGATAGGAAATAATATGGGGGACTTTGACGTCACATTCATTACTATCCATAGTATTTCATTTATTTTTATACATAGGTATTATAGATGATTATTAGCTAATAAATAATAATAGATTATAGATATTAAAACTCGTAATTTATATCTAAATAGTATAAAACTTATTATGCTAAAATAAAACTCAGAGGATAGAAATGTATTAAAAGTTATTATAAAAATAATATAAACTTATTGACTCAACGATTAATTAATCTGTCTTTTGGTGGTATAGAAATGGGTCGTGTAATCCTATAATACGGACAATTATTTTCATTAATTTTTGGTTCAATTTCGAGAATTTTGTTATGATAGTAGTACCTATTATCAAATTGATTAATTATTTTCTTACCTTCTGCTTTGTTATTCTATTCTACTTCAATGCTCTAATTATATAATACAGTAGAATCTTGGTAATGTAATAGAAATCAGACTAGAGTACTGCCAAATTATTGGAAGTTCACATAAAAACACATTTTTACTTATATTGAAGAATTAATAACCTTATTAAAAAATGTTAAATTATTAATTCAATTTAGATATTTAATAATTATTATTAAAATATCTAATATATTAATTTAATCAGTTAGTGATTAGTTTTATCGTTTACAATAATAATTATATGGTTTTATAAACAAAAAATAAAAATAAAATATAGCCAAATTACTGGACGTACTGGAGTATTCAACAGCTGGATTACAAAGATTCTACTATAATAATTGATTTCTCTATCGTAGTTAACCTTAGCTCAAATTTTATGATTTCTATTATAAAATATTTTTTCAGACCATCCAAAATACCACCCAATGTTTGTGAAACTCCTAAAAAAGTCTTAAGAGAACATGTAAATAATTACAAACATTTGTTTGAAATTAGTATAAAGGAAAACAATGAGCTAAGAGAATTCACTACTCTTGAAAAACAAATGTTTTATGATAATGTGAGTAACCAATAACTATTTATGATTTTATATCCTTTAGCTATATCCATACAGATGTTTATTATCTTGTTATAGAATGAACAGTTAAAAGATTTAAGTAACTTGAGAAAGCAAGTTGACATTCTTCAAAATGAAAAAAATGAATCTGAAAAAATGGTTGAAAAACAAAAAAATAATTTTGAAAAACGAGAAAATGAACTTTTAGCTATAATTCAGGTTAATGCTTTAACAAGTTGACACAAAGAATTTATTTTTATAGTGGTATTTATATTTGTTTTGTGTAGGAAATGAAGGAAGATCAAATTAATAAATCTATATTAGGTGATAACTTTATCGCAGAAAAGCAAGAAGAAATTAAAAGACTTGAAATGAAAATTAAAGAAATGTATCAATTGAATGATACGTATATTAATGAAATAGACACTTTGAAATTACAATTGTTGAATAAAGACAAACAACTAAATGCAGAATTGTCTAAACAATGTTCACTTTTTAATGAATTATCTCTTCTTCAAAGTTATGTAGCAGAAGTTAAATCAGTTCCTTGCGCTATTCAATTTTTAACTGATGAAGGCTATTTTAGTCTTGAAAAATGTAAAATATTTGGACTGGTTCAACTATTAGAACACATTTATGATACAGTAGAAATATTACAACTACAAAATCAAAACTTAATACATGAAAATAATAATTTTAAATTAATAATAAATGATTTTAATATTCAAATAAATAGCACAAAAAAAGAAAGTAATGAATTAAGATTAAAATTAAATTCAATTGAAGAAAAAATTATGTTTATTATCAAAGAATTCAGTGGCAGTTCTGAGATAAATATTGATAGTTCTGATATGGATAGCTTAATTGATTTTGCTGTAAAACATTTTGAAGAAAACTCAAACAAGATTGATATACTGTCCAACAAGAACTTAATTTTAAAGGAAAAATTATCCTTATCAAATATAAAACTCAGTGAAATTATATCATTTGTATTCAATAATATTGATAATATTCTTCAAAATATTTCCACGTTTGAAGTTAAATCAAGTACAGAAATGGAGAAATTCAAAAAGGAATTCTCTAAAACTATAGAAGAAAACACATATTTGAAATCAAGTATTCAAGCATTCAATATATTAACATTTGAATGTGTTGATATGATTGAAACAGTACAGATAAATCAATCAAAAATTAAAAATCTCCAAGAAGAACTTAATGCCTGTAATGGTACTAAAAATGAATTAAAACTACAAATTGAAGAACTAAATACATTGAACAAAAATCTTAATGCATTCATTGAAAATCACATTAAAATTGAAAAACAAATCAAAGATGAATTGGATGGTACTAAATTTGAACTATCTCTAAAAAATAAAGAATTGGAAGAAAGAAGAATTGCAAGCAATTTTGAGAATGAAAATGAAATTCGCAATGAATTAATAATAAAAACTAAAGAGTTGGAAATTGCAATTTCACAAGTTAATATTTTACAATTAACAATTGAAGAAATGAAAACAAAAACTAACTATAATGATACTATTATTAAAAAACTAAATAATACACTCGATGTTATTAAATTTGAACTAGGAGAAAAATCTAAACTTGTGAATGAATTAAAAAATAACAAATCAGAAGCAACAATTTGTAATTATTTAGAAGCAATTCATGAACTAATCAATGTTATTACAAAACTTAAAACTAAATTAGAAGACAATTTAATCAATGAAAAAGCTTTGAATAATGAATTACAGATTGTATTGGTAGAATTGGATAATGCTATTGTTAAAATTGATGGGTTAAAATCAGTAATCGACATTTTTAATACAAAGGATGAATCCAATATTGTTATCATGGAACAGTTTAAATATGAACTCCAGTCCGTTAAATCTGAACTTAGTGAATTAAATGAATTAATTAGACAATTAGAAAATATTAATTTAGAACATTTAACTAAATGTAAGAATTCTGATCATTTAAATAAAATAATCACTGAACTTAAAACAAATCTGGAAAACAAAATTAATGTTGAAAATGAAATACAAAATAATGTTATAGATAAAACTATTGAATTAAAGTATGCTATAATTGAAGAAAATGAAGTTCGGACTGTGATAGAAAGTATAGAAAATAAAATAAAATCAAATGTTGTTTTAATAGATCAATTAAAATCTGAATCATCTACAAAATCAGATTTTTTAACCAAATTAGAAAATGTAAATATTGAATTAATTTCAACTATGGCAAACAATATGAATGATAAAAATTGTATCATAAGGATTCAAAATCAGTTACAACTGGTTATCAAAGAAAAATCATTACTTCTAAAAGATTTGAATTTAATAAACCAAAAGTTTATTTATATCGCGAAATATCATGAAGAAATTAAAAAAAAATTAGAAGATGAAGTACAACTACATTTATTGAATTACCATAATTTATACACAGAATTTATTAATTTGTCTTGTGATATTGAATCATTATTAAAATATCAAATCATTACAGTATCTAATTTGACTGAAGAAATTCAAGTTAAATCTACTGAAATTGAAAACTTGGAAAAACAATTACTTGAGTCAAGTTTACAGCAAAAATATGACAGGCTAGAAGAAGAATTTATATTGAAGTCTCGAGAATGTGATGAAGCTCGAGATAAAATAGTACATTTGGAATCAATATTATCAAAAAATGAAGATTCATTTCATATCAGGGTTAATGATTTTGAAGACAATGTTTTTGTGGATTTAAATAAAAAAATTGTTTTAATGAAATCAGAATTGGACAAAAAAATTGGTTATGAAAAAATGATACTAGAAGAAAAAGAAATTCTTGAATGTAACTTGAGCATACTTCAAGAAAAACTTGTTGATGTCACTAAAGAAATGGAACTTCGAGGAAAAAATTGTGAAGATTTGACTTCAATTATTAATGTTTTAACAATTGAAATAAAGGATGCAAATTCAGTTAAACAAAATCTGAAGTCTTGTTTGAATGAAGCTGAACATGAATTACTTAAGTCTGGAGACCTCTGTGAAAACCTTAAATTAGAATTATATAGCGTTCAAAGAGAATTAGAAAATGCTTGCATTAAAACTGAGTGTATAGAAAAGGAATTACAGAATATTGAATTCAAATTTAATGATAAAATTAATAAAAAATACTTGGATGGTTGTGATGTTAGAAATCAATTAATTGATCCACTTGTTGATTATGTACATGATATAAAATTGAAACTAACTGAACTCAATTCTGCAATGATATCAGGAAACCAAAGTGAAAAAAGATTTAGAACAAAAGTTATGTTAGTTGATGATGATATTTTATCACATGACGAGACATGGAAAATAAACTGCGACTCCCAACCTGAATCTCCTAATGGTAGAATTGGTTTAGAAATTGATAATTTACATAAGATTTTAAAAGAAAAAAATATTTTGATAAATGCTCTCCATACAGCTAAAAATGAAATGGAAAAAAAAAATTATGAACTTCAATGCCAGATGAGAAAACAATCTGATGAAAACAATAAATATGTTAATGATGTACAATTTATAAAAAATGATCTAAAAGAAAAAATATTGTTGGTGAGCGATTTAAATAATGAGTTAAATCAAGTTCAACTGTTGAATACTCAATTAAAGGTACAAATAAATGAACTTCAAGAATATATTATGAAACTGTCAGATGAAAATGAAAAATTAATTAATAATTTAACATTAACAGAAAACAATCTAAAAGATAAAACATTGTTAATATGCAATTTAAAGGATGAAATACACAAACTCAAAATAGAATATACTAAACTTGAAGAAAATAATCAGGAAAATAAAAGAGAAATTGATAATAGTTATGATAGTAATTTAGAGTTAAGAAATGGTAAAAAGAATATTATAAATGAAATTAATCTTCTTGAACCTGGAAAAATTACAGGAGTTCTAAATGATCATGATTTGTCTAATTTATTGGACATGTTTGTGAACCTTATAATTATTAAAGAACAACAAATAGTATCCGATTTAGTTAGCAACCACAATAAAACTAAACAACTATATGAAGATAAAATCAAACAGATGCAAGAAGACCTAAAAAAAGGAAAAGAATGGAAAGAACAGGTTGAAAATGAAAATGAAAAACTCAGCCTTGAACTTGAAAATTTAAAATTTCAAAAAAATAACTTCTCCATAAGAGAATTAAAAATAAAAGAACTGACTGAAAAAGTTTTAGAAGCAGAGAATCTATCCTTTAATTATTTAAGTGAATTAGAAGAAATAAAGACTCAATTGAGTAAAACAAGTGAACAAAATTATCAATCATTGTTACATGAATTTGAAGAATTTAAAATTAATTCAGAGCAGTCTATACAAGATTTGAAAAATAAACTTGAAAATCAAACCAAACAATATAACAAATCGTTAATATTATGCGAAGTTCAAAAAAGTAGTTTTTCAAGTCTAGAAGATCAAATAGATAAGATTCAATCAGAATGTGCTTATCTAAAATCTATTATTGAAAAGAAAGATGAAGATATTAAACACTTACTTGTAGAATTTAAATTGAAGACAAATGAGTATGAAATAATGATCGAAAAATATAATTTAGAAAAGGAAGAAATGAGAAATCTTCATGAAATGACAAGTAATGATCTACAGCTCGAAATAAGTAATGTGAAACATCAGATGTATTGTACAGAAAAGTTGCTAAAAGAAATTAATAAAAATAATGAAAAAGATCAAATTAAATTTAAAATGAATGATCATAATTTAATTGAAGTAAACAATATAACTGAAAAATTAAAAACAATACTCAAGTGTAATGGTACATTGCCAACAATCTATGAAAATATTTGTTTATTAATGACTAAATGTGAACATTTAGAAGGAGAAATTAAAGAATTGAAACATGCTAATGTCAATTTAGACAATGAATGTGATTCTATGTTAGAGGAGGTAAATAATAAAGATAATAAGATAACTGAGCTTTTGACTCAAGTAGATATATTAAAGAAAAATGTCGAATTGTTAACAAAAGAAAGAGATATATTGAAACATAAATGTAAACAGTATAAAAATGTCAATAATGATATTAAAAAATTAAATGATGAAATATGTAGTTACGAGCAAAATATTTACGAACTAAGAAAAGATAAAGGGCAGCTAATTATACAACATAATAAGGAAATGAAGCAACTCAAAAATGAACTACAAGAAGTTCAAACTAAAAACTTGGAAATGTTTAATGAGTACAGTGCATTATCAGGTAAATGTAACTTTAAGGTTTAGTAAATATGTATTGGTTAATGGTTTTATAATTTTTGTTATTGACAGAAACTGCTAGAAATTTGGAAAAAACATTAAAAGAAGACATTCAACATTTAAATAAATGTATTGTGGATAAAAATGCAAAAATATCCACATTAGAATTATTTTTTAAAACATACTCCGATGATCTCAAAAAGAAGTACCATGAATTGGAAATTGTTTTTAAAAGAGCAAAAGATGAAGTAACATTATTTAATAAATTACTTATATTTTTTATGTTTTTAATTGAAATGGTGCTGCTCTCATATGCGGATTACCATCATAAATGTAGACCTCTGCATATCTTAACAGAAAAAAATATAATTATTTAATAAAGACGTACATCAACTAAAAGATAAAATTGGTGATATGCTGTACTGCATTTAAAGTTGTGTCTGTTTTGTTTATCGTGTGCTCAGGGCCCCCACATAAAATTTCGGGCCCTTTACAAAACTTCCAAAAATACAATTTACCATCTATATAACAATTTTTGGAATAATATTTGTATTTTAATTATATCAATTTAAATTCAATATTCACTGTTAAGACAGGATAACATTTGTCGTGTCAGCTAGTAAATTATAAAAAAATCTAAATTAAAAAAGAAAAAAAAACAATTTTATTTTGCGCGCTTTGGGGCGTATTACAATATAGGTATCATGCAATTTACGTTTTACAAGGTAGACCGCATATGTGAGCAGAAACATGTCAGTAGTCCGCACATGAGAGCAGCACCATTGAAATTTCATGAGTAAAATATATTTAAATTAATTTTATCTTTGTATACTCTCAAAAATATTAATTTATGAAAAATACACTGCATAAATTTAATATTAGTTTATTTATTGTGCAGAATCATATGCTACGTAGAGAGTTACATCGATTGAATGAAATTAAAAAAGCAAGTATAGCTGATAAATGTACTCAGACCATTGAAGATCAAAGCTTAGTAAGTACGAATAAAAAAAACTGTCATCAAAGTTTTTACTTATAACTATTACTGTTGAAATCTTCATACTTTTTCAACACTTTCCAATGTTTTTTTTAGGCTGACCAAAAATTTATGGTCGATAAAATAGCCAAATTTGAGAATGACAGTAAAATGATGAAAATGATGTTACATCATCGTAAATCTAAAATCGAAGAACTCGAGAAGCAACTCAATGAAAGACATTGTGGAATTTAATATTATAAATCACCAGCTTCAACCCAATAGTTAATTATTTCTTGTTTGTATTTATTGATTTTTATAAAGTATGAAAAGTTTTTAATATGTATTGCATTTTGGTATAAAAATTGAATTTTGACCTATTGAATTATATTTTTATAATAAATCTATATCTTTAAGCCAATTAAGCTTTTAGTGATGTATTATATATGTAAAGTTTATATTGTATTTATACAAAAATTAAATTGATTTTTTTATATCTATATTATTTCATTAAACTACGATTTATTTTTATTTTCATTTTTATCAGATAAAATGGTATCTAAAATTGTAATACATTAGTGTTTTAAACTGTTATTTATTTGAACATTCCTTAAATTCTTTGCTAACATTTTTTAAATGTTTTATTTTTAATAATTATAAGAAACACGAATAACTTGAAAAATAATCTATAAAGTTAACTATTATTTATCTTTAATGATATTGAAAGATTTATAGGTATAATAAAACCATCATATTTAATTAAAACCATTATATATTTTTCAATTAAACATAAGTAAAATTGTATGCTTTACAAAAATGTTATCTTCATATCAGTAATTTTTGTAACACCACCAGTCTGAAAAATATTTCATAATATATGAAATGTAAACCTGAAATGAATAATAGAGTACTTGGGTAAATTTTTAACCTGTGATATTGTGCAAATTGATATTTAATAATAAATAAAATAATTAATTCTGTATCATAAAATTAAATGTTACCTTGTTCAATGTATAATTGTCAAGAAGACTCTGTAACAAGGGTATTCGGAAAAAAAACCCCCAAAATTTACTTATATAATATAATTGTACATAATCATAATTTTATTATTTTTAATTCTTACATTTTTGACAGCTGTGAGTAATATCATACGCATTACGCAAGAGAACTGATTAACTTTTTATTATATGTATAGATATTATTTTTATTTTATGCATAGTGTAATTCAAAATTTTATATTTTTTTATTATTATTAATTATTATCATAAATATTTTTAATTTTTGCGTAATCTAGCTGTGTGATCAAAATAATATTATAATAAATATTCAAATTTTATATTTTTTTATTATAATTTTAGACAGCTGTATCCAACAGTTAGGTATAGCTTTGGGGATTTTTTTTCCTGTGGATTTATTTTCCTAGGTTCGCAACAAGATCTTTGTAAGTTCTGCAAACATTTCTATTATATTTCATGTCATCAAGGCTTATTCTTATAGATAAGCTGATTTTCATGGTTTGTACTTGGAATATACTTAGTAGATCTGAAAAATATAAAACATAAAAAGGTTATGAAGACTTAAATTCAATTTAGAAATGTGATATAATAAAAAATTTTAATTCATCTCAATAAGAGAAAGGCTCCCTTATTTTTAATTTTTAACTAAATTTTAGACAAAAGTGAATAAATGGATAAGTGATATTGACAATTAACAGTTACTAGTATATAACTGTTATCTTTGGGATAAGGTTAATACTGATCAGTGACTACGTCAGCAAATAATGCACTTTTATTTTGAACTGAGTATAGACATTTCTTGGATACTCAAATTAATTATGTTTACGTTTTAAGAAATAGTAACTGTTAATAATTCAAGTAATTTTTAAGAAGTTACTGTTGCTGCAGTTACATCAATTGATAGTTAAAAAATATAAGATAGCAAGGTCAATGTTCATAGTTCACATACTTACTACATATAGGAAAAGAGAAATATCATCAAAAAGATAATTATCACTAACATTTATATATATCTGTAAATTTTTAGATAAATAACAGTCAAATGTCATTTTATTTTATTACATAAATAAAAATATGAAAATAATAAAAACCCATAGGTATAAAGTTATTTAAATAACTAATTTCTAATTTAATGTAGAAATAGATTTAAATATGTAATCTATACTATGTATACTTATTACTTATTACTCATAGAAGAGTAACCTCAAACAACTCATTTTTGTTCTGTTTGGTCAGATCAAGCTTCTTGAATAAATAAATTTGCTGATTTTTGTTTCCAACAATCAGTTTTAACAAAAAAATAATTAACTATTATTTAACGCAAGGTAGATAATTGGAAAAATAAAGGTGCTCTTAAAAATATTGTGTTTAGCATTCCACAAGTTTAGCTGCACGAGTCAATTCATTATATGAATAGGTACAGAACATTTTACCTACACCAGGGGTGGCGAACCTATGGCACGCGTGCCAAAAGTGGCACGTTGGTCAAATTTCAATGGCACGCGAAAAATTAAAATTATAAAAAATTATGCTAGGTATTTAATATTTATAAATTATGTTTAAAAATTATAATATTCCTATTTTTATCCTTAGAAAATGTTATTTCCTTTGGGCACGTTAAAATTTTTTAAAAACTTAATTGGATAAATTTGACACTTGACAAAAAAAAGGTTCGCCACCCCTGACCTATACTATTAATTTTATTGAAATGTGTAATAAAATTAAAGGTATTTTACTGTAATCCCTACTACCGCTCGATGCCACGACTACCACACTGATGCCGCCATTACCGGACTACAGTTCGCTCGATTACCTGACACCGGTTGTAATTAGCGGCCAGAATGACCCCTCGCTCGTGAGTGACATTCAAATCGAAAATATTCCTTGATTTGCTATGGAACACCACCTAAGGTAAGTCACAGGGCTAAGAAACTTATTATTATCAACCGTTGTTAGCAAAATTATCACGGCATCACCGAGGTAGTCGAGATAACAGAATTGAGTTGCGGTAGTAGGGATAACAGAAGAGTACCAAATTAAAATTAAGAACTAGTTTAACTTATTATTTTCTCAGCTAATTTATATAATCTATGTTATTATTATGTTAAACTTAGGACAGAAGTATAATTGATTTATAATAATAAAAAAAATCAGTTAAATGTAGTTACCATTTATCTAGAATTTTTAAATTAAAAGTATTAAAATGAATAAATAAACTCAATCCTTACTTTCTTTCAGTGACAGGACCAATGACAAAAATATACATTCATGATGAAAATACATCAATTGACAGTCATATTTCCACCCTAATAAAAATAAAAGATTCACGTTTTAGTATGATAATAAAGAATGAGATTTTCAATAATTAAAAAAAAATAGATTATAATATCCTTGATCCCCTAATATGCAACAAATTTTGGTGTTTTAAGTCATCATTTGTATTATAAATAACTTTTAATAGAAACTTTATATTATTAAATAACTACCTAGGTTCATGAATCATTTATGATACGTTAGTATGAGAAAATGCAATATAATGCCAAAATTTGTTGCTAAACATGAATCCAATTTGGGTAAGGAAACATTAGCGTTTATATAACAAACCCTACAGGAAAATAAACAGTTTACCTTTAATGTTTGGACGACCTACCTACGATTGACAATCGAGGTTTGCTTCCCTAAATTGAATCACCTATGTGGATTGACGAAAGCTTTAAATGCATTTGCTGACAGCTTAAGCCCTAACAGGCTAACATTCCTATGGATCATTTCTAATAAACCTAATTAAAATTCAATGTCGTTGTTTTTCAATTACTTGCACATAAAATATGTTAACAATTTATACTTATAGACAGCATTAATTATATTCAAATTTAAATGCTTACCAGTGAATTAGAACGCTTAGATTAAAGATAGATTGGTTATGAGATTGTAACTTAATTTAGCTAACATTTTCCAGAAAAAAAAAAAAAAAATTAAACAGGAAAAAATATTTGGTTTTGGAAGTAATGCTATATTATAAAAATTTAAGTAGAATAGAACAAAAACTTAAAAATAATTTTTCTTAGTGTTCTTAACTGTTAAAAAAAAAATCTCACAATACTCAACATATAGTATTATAAAATTTACATCAACAAAGTTTTGGGATATTTATAAAATTGTATTTAGTATGTAGGAGCTTAAAACTAAACTTAAATTGCTTGATATTCTATGTTAATGAATACTATTTTGAATTTTCTTTTGCTATGCCTACTAGATTTCAATGTTCTAACTTAAATTATAAAATATCAAGCTATTATTTTAAAAAAATGGACACCGGAAGAAAATGCATACATTATATTATTTTATAATATATTATGTTAAATAAACATACACACATATAAATGATGTATACAAAAATATTTACTAACTAATAGATATTTAAAATTCATACCTTACCAATAATATATAGAAACAGAAATAGTATTGCTACCTATGTAATTTGTTTTTTCAAGAAATTTCTCTTTACATAAAGAAGCTAATTACTGGAAAATTACTATATATATTCTCATATTGTGTATTTATAACACACACAACTGAATAGCTAAATAAACTTAAATAAACCAAAAAACACATTAACTGAAATAATTAAAATTTAATGTCATACATATTATACAAATGCCCAGGTAAATAATATAACATCATAAATAAATATTTGCAGAGTTCATTGTTATTAAGACTGTAATCTTTATTGTAAGAAAAAATATAACAATGCTATTGTATAAGTCCATTCAAAATAATTAAGTATAAGTAAAAATACTAATAACCTTTTAATTTGAACGAATCAAAAGACTAGTTAAAAACCAAATCATTCTGAATATTCTACATATTTATTAAGACTAACAGTTATGAAATTATTTATAATATTAAGTAACCTAAATCCTAATTTACTGTCATAATAAAAAAATTGTGAAAACACAATTTCCTCTTATACAAAATTGTTGAAAATGTCAAATACTTAGGTAAAGCTTCAATTAAAAAATACAAAAGAAAGATATAGTTGAGAAATATAAAAAGTATATTACCAATACAAAACACGTCATTATTGTACTTATTAGATAAATTTAAAAAACTGAATGTGCAGTAGACGAGGATGAGAATGTATTTCAAATGACTGGCTCTTGTGTCATTATTACCCAACTCATGAACGGTTTTAAATAATACATAGAAATAACCGGTACGAGTTTCCTATTTTTGTTTATACTGCCTAACAGACTGCTCCTCGGATCCTGCCTAACAATTTTCAAAAAATAAAAAACCATTTTAAATTAGAATCCTAAAATATGAACATCAAAAAATAAATTGGGGTTCAATTTTTGATAATATGCTTTAAACTTTGTTTACCTTTAGTTGAAAGTGATGCATTAATACCGCCGACCAGGATTTTGACCATAACCAGCATTACCAGCATTTACATTACCAGCTCCTAAATAAAGAAAAATCGTAAAATTAATCTATGTAAATTTATAATGTATAATGAATAGATTAACTTAATAAATACAACTACCTGGGTTTCCATAAGGTGTAGCACGATTATTAGAAGTATAATTTGACCTCATTGGGCCACCACCGCCACCATAACTTTGATTTGGACCCCAGTTATTACCTAAATTGCAAATTGAAGTAAGACAAAATAATTGTTAAGAAAATAAATTTAAAGAACTTACTAGGTTGTTGTGAGCCTCCCCAACTATCGCTACCACCACCTCCTTGGTTGCCCCATGCTGGATTATTGTTACCCCAACTTTGAGGAGCACCACCGCCACCTTGCCAGGCTCCACCAGAATTTGAGTTGTAACCACCTGCACTACCTCCATACCCATCACCACCGCCGCCAGAGCCATATCCTCCTCCCATTCCAGAATTTCCATATCCTCCTCTGCCGCCATTTGATCCTATTCAAAATAAAGAATACATCATAAGTTTATTAACATATTTTTTAGTATATATAAATATAAAAGTCCAAAAATTTTATTTATTTAAGATTCATGAATATAATTAAAAATTTAATGCTTGCAAAATATAATTGTAAATAAATATACATATATAGATTCATAATTACTGTTATGATGTCCTCCCCACTGATCATTTCGTGGGTTTCCACCCCAGCTACTTCTATTACCTCCACCGCCTCCGCCACCACCACGACCACCTCGTCCACCACGGCCACCACCAGCACCATCACTACGACTAATAGCTTTCTTCACATCCAATTTTCCTCCAGCAACTTGGTGACTTTTGATCACTTAATTTAAGAGAACATATGTTACAATTTGAATTTTAAGAAGAAATGTATATTAATTAATATTACTCACAAACAGCTTTGTCAACTGAATCTGTATCGTCATACTCAATAAATCCAAATCCTTTTCTTTGACCAGAATCTTTATCAGTTACTATTGTTACATTAGTAATATTACCAAATTTTCCAAAATAGTCAAGAAGATCACTTTCAGATTGTTCTTTAATACCAGAAACAAACATTTTTTTAACAGTAGCTGCAATGTCTGGTTTATCAATATCCTAAGATTATAAAATATTTAAAAATTATGGTAAATACAGAAAACTTTAAATCATTTAAGTAATTTTTTTTTCTAAAGAGTATGTAAAAATATAAAAAATAAAAAGTATTAATTGAAAATTTCATACATCACGTGGAACAGCTCGCTTGGTTTCTACTTCACGACCATCGATTTTATGGGGTCTATTTGACATAGCTTGGTCAACCATAGATGATTGTGAATAAGTAATAAATCCAAATCCTCGAGATCTATATATTAAAAACATTAAAATACAATATACAAATTCAAATACTAATTACTAGTTATAATATTAAATAAAACAAAAGATTGGTTACCTTTTAGTTTGAGGGTCTTTCATAACAACGACATCTACAATTTCACCCCACTGCTCAAAAAATTCTTTAAGTGAATCATTAGTTGTGGTGTAATTTAAACCACCAATGAATAATTTTCTGTATTGTTCTGGTTCCTACAATTAAAAAAAACTTAGGTAATAAATCGTTGATATAGAAATACATCATGTAATATGTTTTCAATTAGTTAGATGGATAAAAAGTTATAGTTATTAATTCGAATAACGTAATACAATAATTATAAGCATTGATTGGAATAAGGTAGGTTAACTTACGTCGGATCCCATATTTGATGAGGAAGCTAGTAATACGAATAAACCGGTAATAAAGTCAACTGAAACTAAGATATCTTAATCAAGTATTTAATAATTTATAAGAATAAAAATAATAATTTATATTAGTAAGATGAAATTCACAAACAAAAATGGAAATCACACTCGAGTACTCGACTGACAAACAACAGTACTACGGAAAAAGAGTCAATAACTCGTAGTTGGAACGTAGGCGTCTGTATGCGGTACACCAAAATGGTGGCCAGTTGATGTTGTATGACGCGGACGCTTGTTACAGTGTGAACAACTTAATTTCAAAACACACACGCATATTGCATTTATCTTTGCCAAGAGCGGGAAATATACACATTTCGGTTTAATAATTAGTAGTTAGCAATTACCATAAATTCAATACGTCATTATAATAATATAATAAAAATATATTATAATACTAATACAAATCACAATTCACAGATTATATTAATTTATGTAATCTGTGATAATACCTTGAGAAAAATAAATATTAATTACTAATTAGTAAATACCATTGACCTATTTTAATAGGTTAATTGTTAAATACCATAGTATAATTATACCTATACGATGCAGCCACGTAACTACGTAAACCATTATTTAAGATTTTTGTGTCCACATGGACATATAGTTTAGGCCAGTCAGCCAGTGAAAACCTAGTGAATGTAGATTTGGTTTAATCCTTGTCCAATATAGTAAATAGTAAATTATTAATTTCTGCTAAAGACTTACCAAAACCATAATATTTATTCCTTTTATTTTTATTTTTAGTAGAGCAATTCATTAACAGTATATCGTATTGGTTTTACAATAATATATTATGTTTATTTTTTAATTTTTGAGTTCACTAACAAATCAAAATTTGTCGCTCGAACTTAGTTTCGAAGTTATGGCAATTTAAAATTAGCTATCATTTACTACGCTTTTTATTTTTTAATACTTACATATTTTAACTTGTAAAAAGCGGTAGTGGAATCAGAATTTATCAAAAATACTTAAGAATAATTATAGAATATAAAATCATTATTGTTTTTGGATCTTGTGGGACAAGCCATTTTTTTTTGGTGAAAATTAGAATTGTAGAGCAGCGATGGCGTGATGCCCACGTTGCTACTCGCTCACTGTGCAGTGTTCGGACAAAAAAATTGAAAATATCCCACTACTTGTTATGTAAAACCACCTTGGGTAGGTCTCAGAAGTTAAAAAAAAAAAATGGAAAAATTAAAAAAAAGAACAACTTCAAATGGCTATAAATTTAGGCCTTAGTAAAGTAGAAATATATCGTAATAATATTTCACACTCCATATTGAGTCTACTTGTTATTGTATGCTATTATTAAGTTAAATTAAAATTCACGAAATATGCTATTAACTATTAATTAATATTATTATTATTTTGTAAACGTTATTACCTATATTATTTATTGTCAATTTTACAAACTCAAAATACTATTTATTTTATTTTCTCAATATTGTTTTTTCTTATTTTAATTTATAGTTATATTTTTTATATTTTGTTACTATACTACTACTTATCAAAGGGTATTGAATCATTTACAATAAATAAATAAACGAATATTATTAAACAAAATACTGATTTTATTATTTAAAACAGGGTGAGTAATAAGAAATATAATATGAATGTACCTACTAGAATATTAAATTAATATTATACTTTAATCAATCATTAGTATACAAAATATGTTTTATAGTTGTTTTTTTACCAACTTAACAAAATGTCCTAATGTATTATATAAATTAAAATTATATCAATTAACTATGAAAAGAAAAATTAATTAATTATTCTTATAATTTACTTTCATCTACCCAAGCTAAAAAATATTCAATCTTCTTCAATAATAACCGTACTTTCTTAACGTCTACAATTATAGAATAAGTAGCTTTAGCATCAGGAAATTTTCTATTAAATTCTCCCTGTTCTGTTTTTTCTGAAAAAAAAAAATAATAAAAAATATTTAACAAAAATTACAATTTTCCTACTTAAATTATTTTTCAACATACTCAATGAAACAGTTTTTTGGTCATTTTTATACATTGTCAGTAAATTATGTATGTCAGATAAAGCTATTTTTATATTATAATTGCAGTTTGAATCCAATCCATTGCTAAATATTGTTTCTAAGTCGTTATTTATAAGATTAAAGCCTTCTTGAAAACCTTTGAACATTTCATGCTGAAAACCAATATAATACAAAACTTAATAGTTATCTCAATATTAATTTTTTACATAATTAATGAACTTAATCTATTACCTCTTGAATACAAAGCTCAACAGATTTTACTGCCATGTCATATGACTCAAAATTCTGATTAAGAGATAGATTTTTTGACAAATTATAAAGTCCGTTGATAAATTCTGATAAATATGATTTATGTTTACCATTATAATATCGTATTAAAAACACATATGGAGTTATCATGTTAACTAAATTCCATTGAATGCAATCTGATGGAGATTTTTTCTAAATAAATAAGACATTTTAATTACATTATAAGAATACTAAATATTAGAGTTTATCCAATATATATTTAAAACAAATATATTTGAGTACATTTTAATTGGTATTAGCAATTGAATAAAATATGTATACAGTGGAACCTCGATAACTCTAATCAGTTGGGGGCGAAAAAAAATTAAAGTTATCGAAAATTCAAATTATCGAGATTTGAGATATCGAGGTTCCACTATATATTAAAACAAATATATTTCGTATAAAAATAAGCAAATGTTAGTGATGTCATTCATAGTGAATATGTTAATACAAAATATAATTATATATTAAACAAATTATAGCATATTTCATCATGTTGGTATATTATGATATAATAATGAGTCAATAGTAATTTTACACGAGACTAAATAAATAAAAAAGAGAACAAATATTTTAAATAATATTAAAATTTACGTATTTAGAGATTTTGAAATAAATGATAATTTAATTGCTAAACCAGTTTTATTAATTCTACCTAACTTAATTTCCTTACAGACTGAATATTTTTAATTGAATCTCCTATAAAAATTTTATACTAATCTATTATATGTATTTGAATATAAATAAAAGTAGTTAAAAAAAATATTTTCAAACTTGTTTTATTGATTTGATATAAAATAGGTACTTACTGAAAGTAAAGACAATTTTGGAATGTTGGTTATTAAATTTGGTAACTCACTATTATTAATATTCTCGCCAACTTCGGTTACTATTTGTTTTTCAATCCTAATATTATATTATAGGTAAAATAATTAGTTATTTTAGAAAAGTAATTCAACACTTTTATAAAATCACTTACGGTAAACACCACCAAGGAGTAAACTGAGGTAGAATTTTTGAGATATCACCAGACTTAACTAAGTGTTCAAATTCTGCTTTTTCTGAGTCTGTTAAAGAACTCCAAACTTGTTCAGCATCATTTAGATCAATTCCATTCAATCGTTCATTAATATCTGTGAATTCTTCATCATCCGAATCACTTTCTATATCAAGTAGATTTATATTTAAATTATAATAAATAATAATTAATACAGTTTTTAATTTTTTTATTTGTATAAATTATATCTTAAATATTATATTGTAATACATTAATATACTAGACAGTAGACATATATGGTAGATTTCTATATTAAATAAAATAATGAATAATACTATTTATAATACTATATTAATCATTAAAATGAAGAAAAAATTGTCATGAGTCTAAAATTGAACATAGCAATATGCTAGATACTAAATATTTCTATTTTTAATTAATTCAGTACTAAATATCATTTGAATGAAGATAATATTAAAAATCATTTCATAACAAAAGAAACCAATTCTTTAAAGATTTTAATAGATGCTCGAAAAATCCTGTTTATAAAAATGTTTTGATAACCAAAAAAATAATTTTATGTACCTAAAATATCTTTAAATATATTTAAATAATTAAAAAGATTTATTTTTATTTTTAAAATTAAAAGTTGAAATGTTGATACTTACAGAGTAATAATGGCAAAATTTAATGATTTAAATTTATTTAAATGGCTTAAATTAAATATTTCCTACTTAATTTATAGGTAAGTAATTTTATTATTTATTTATACTTTTAGTTAAAATATCCAGTTACCTAGTATAATAAAATATATTTTTCCATTTTACAATAGTGCTAAAAATATAATCTACATAAGTATAACGTATAAAACTTCTAATATTGATGTTACTGATACAATTATTATATTTGAAGTAGATTACTTAAAGCATAGAATACTCTTTATTTTATTTAGTTTTTAAACTATTAAAAAGGTATATTATAAGAAATATTTACCAGAATCTTCATTTTCTCCATATACTCTTTTAAGAATATCCATCATTTCTTTTTTGCCTACATCGTCTGAATCTTGAACATCTAATTCTTCTTGAATGCATTCTTTGTAAAATTGTTCTGAACACTCTAAATGAATCGGCGATTTATAACATATTAAGGAACAATAAGGAGCTCCACACTTTGGACAAACATATCTGCTTTGATTCCCAGTACAACTAAATAAAATACACATTGATAATATAAACAAATACTTAATGAAATAATAAAAAATTAACAATTGGTCAATCAAAGATTTTTACTTACAATTTACAATTAACATCAGTATTCATACTTAAAATATGAAAATTACTTATTGATAGTAAAAACAAGTAAACAATTTTAAAATTTTAAATATTTTAAGTATAAAAGTGAAATGGTTCAAACAAAATTATAAACTTGTAATAAAAATGTAAGTATAGTAAGTATGTAAGTATACAATTTCACAGCACACAGTATGAATAAATTATAAATTATAATAAATATTAATTCTGACACCCGGTTCTCTTCGTTTCTTATCATTCTTATCAGTCGTGCACTATTCAGTATTCCTCCTAAACCGTATAGGTATTGTTATCTTAATCCCAACAAATTATATCTTAAAAAGTTAGAAACTACGATGTACATCGTGTTAGAAACATCTTTTTATGTACTATGTAGAATGATTTTGTGTACGATCATATTAATTTATTTATGATGTTAGGATTAATGGTTATAGTATGGTTAGTAAGGTTTGTATGCGGGCCCGTTAGAAAGGGTAATCGGACAATTTCCCCCCGACTGATTTTGGAGTAGTAGGACATTTCCCCCCGAAAAACCGGGTCATATTTA
Organism: Aphis craccivora; assembly: GCA_009835225.1. Lineage (NCBI taxonomy): Eukaryota > Metazoa > Arthropoda > Insecta > Hemiptera > Aphididae > Aphis > Aphis craccivora. The sequence continues at coordinate 2,290 of VUJU01003381.1, read as the reverse complement.
CGCACGGACAAAATAGACATTTGTCCTGGGCCCACCGGTGATTATCACTAACTATCCAATATTATATACTAACATATTATTTTGTTGGAATAAAAATTTATTTTTTACTTTGTCCTGGGCCTTTTTTTTTTGTAAATTAGGCTCTGCCGAAAAATGTTTCGATGCGGACTTTTCTCCCCCATTTTTTCTTAAGTTTATTATTTAATAAGAAAATTTTTTTTTTTCATAAATATAATACAACGTAAAAAAAATGTAGGTAGGTATATAAGTAAAATAGGTTAAAAATTGTAGAAGAATCTTATCTTAATAGTCTAAATCTCTAAATCATAAACCTAATTAAAATAGTTTTTGACAACCCAGCAATTGATTGGGTTTTAGATACAATTTTAGATTCAATGTTACTAGCGAATAATACAGTATGCTAGTAGGTACCTACTAAAATTGTCCGCCATTCGTTAGAAAGTATAGAACTATAGAATATAATTACAATTTACAATTTTTGTTTTATTTTCATTATTTTGTATTAATCAAATGATCAAAAAATTATGAATTGCCACCAAAACAATTTAATTTGAATATATAAATGTAACATTAATATTTATTATCACAATGTAGAGATGGGTTTCTGCTCAACATTATGTGTATCAACTGTATCATTATCAATAATTACATTGTACAATTGTACACTTGTTGTCTTGTTCTTCTCGTGGTCTTAAGTTTCTAATATATATATATATAACACTCACAATATGTCAATATTTTTTTAGTTGATTCCAAATTCTATCTAATACATATGACATATACATATCTATCGGGAGTGATAATTTTAAATAAAGCGGAAAATGTAGATTGAATATTTGAATATTGTAAGAGTTACTCGAAAAAGGCACACATTGAACAACTTTGACAATGCAACTATGCAAGAAATAAGACGTTTAGACATGTAATAAAAAAATTAAAAATTATTAGGATTTATACTTTGTAGTCCCAACTTGATACTAAAAATTACAATGTCACAATGTCATCTGCAAATTCGATGATCTAGATTTCCTCTGGCAGGGTTTGACATACTTTTGTACTTGATCATCATAAAAAAAATTCTAAGTATTAAAATGTATAGAATTCTTATAGGTAGATCTTTATAGCTTGAAATATTTATGCCACCAGAATCATCTGTAGGCGTAGGCCTATAACAATCTGTTATATGGAGGTAATTGCGTATATAGTTTACTAGTTTAGGTATATTTTTCATAATATTACCTTATATACCTATAGTTATATAAAATCTATTATATCATTTAACTATTTAAGAGCTATAAGTTACTAGTTCACTACTATGCTATATTATTCTTCATAGATTCGTGATATAAAAATACGAAGTGTACACACAATAGGTAATTATTTCTTGCTTGATCTATACATGTTGGGTAAATGGTAAATGTATCAAACAGTAAGCATAAGTACTTGCATTTGCATATTAAGCATCACTTTGATCATATTGAAAAATACTTAAGATACGACGGTTCAGCAAAATTATACTATTTTATGGTCAAAAAAATATAAAACCACCCAATAGAATGTCGTTGTTACTAAATTACTCTTATTTGTGCATTGCTTATACCACCGTGGTTTAAATATAGGTACAATTTAAGACATATAGGTACCAAACTTATTATTTCATATTATACTGCAGGCAATTTCTTAAAATTCTATCTTCGATATAAATAGATAAAACCGATGAAGGTACTGCTAATACACCTATTAGATACCTTGATCATTATACACTATGACGGTGCGTCATATAAAAAACTTGTGGATATAATTAACATAGGTAATTAATAATTATCTAATTTTCTTTGATATGGACCCTTTTCAGGTCAGAATCGTCTAAGGATCGATATAGACCACTTTGGAGTTTGGGAACCAACCCCTGATATAGACTACTTATGTATACAATATTCGGCGGTCGTCATTACCGCACACTTACCGTTTATAACCGCACATTTTACACCGTTCAATACCGCACACATTTATTCTATTGTTAAAAAGGAAAATTTGAAAGGTTGATAGTTCAAAACCGCACACATTTGATTTGACAGTTAAAAATTAAATATATTTTATTGTAAAAAAAACTAATAATAATTAAAAATAATAATTTTGTATAAATTAAAAATAATTTTATATATAATTAAATCGAAATAAATTTACACCCTAATGTTTTTAAATAATCAATTAAATTTATTTCCTTTGTCATGAAACGGTTATATAAATTTAAAATATATTTTTCTTT